>PVJN01022212.1:0-33683 GCA_004026805.1 Lasiurus borealis | reverse complement strand
TTTTAATAATAGTTAATTCTGTGTAATGGGTCCATGGGTCTGCATCATAGTAACCTCTGTTCTTCATTTTTACAGATTAATAAAGTAAAACCTCATTTATTTACTTAACCGATGTTTCAGAGAAAAAGAACAAGGAAAATACCTAGCAGGTGGCTCCATAGCAGTGGTTCTCAACCTTCCTAAGGCCACGACCCTTGCGTACAGTTCCTCATGTGGTGGTGACCCCCAACCATGACATTTTGCTACTGTGATGCATCATGATGTGAATATCTGCATTTTCCGAGGGTCTTAGGCGACCCCTGTCAGTGTTGTTGCATCTCCTCTGCAAGACAATTAGGACTGTTGTCTTGAGTGTGAGCCGGGGGTGGGGGGTGGGGGGGGGCAGTGCAGACAAGCCCGGAGCTGGGAAGAAAAACCAAGCTGAGACCAATAGTCCCTGTGAGCTCTCCCCCTTTCTGCTGAGCCCTGCTCCTGCCCCCCCAAAGGCTGCTGGGGGCAGGTCAGGCCGAGGAGCCGGATGTCCAAGGGTCCGAGTTTAAGTCTCAGGGCCACCGATTCTTGGCTGCATGTACTTGGGCACCTTACCCTGACCGCCTGAGCTTCAGCCTCTGCAGCTGGAGAGCAGGACTAATAAGGCGAGCGTCTGTATTCATACAGTGAACAACTTTTTTTAAAAAAATACATTTTATTGATTTTGTACAGAGAGGAAGGGAAAGGGATAGAAAGTCAGAAACATTGATGAGAGAGAAACATTGATCAATCGCCTCCTGGCCGCCCCCTACTGGAGTTATGCCTGCAACCAAGGTACATGCCCTTGACCGGAATTGAACCTGGGACCTTCCAGTCTGCAGGCCGACGCTCTATCCACTGAGCCAGACCAGTCTCGGCCAGTAAACAACTTTTATTGAGTGCTGCCATGGGCTGCAAACCATTGGTGCCTGGGAGGTAGAGCAGCGAGCCAAACAGAACCCCTGCTCCCAAGAAAATTATTTTACTGTTTGTTTTACTGGAGAGAGAGAGAGAGAGAGAGAGAGAGAGAGAGAGAAAGGGAAAGGGAGAGAGGGGGGGAGGGAACAGGGAGGGAGTGAAGAGCAAGTGGGAAATGTACATTAAGTACTTAGAGTGGTGCTTGGCATTGGGTTAAGCTCTCAATAAATGTGAACTTCTTCTTTATCCATCTGTGTAGCAATGTGACATAAAATACACCACTGCATCCCGGTTCCCAAATAGGATTTCTTTCCGCAGCTGCCTCTGCCCCTTCTAAGCCCACTCCACTGAGGGTTCTAGAAGCTCCTACAGCCTCCCAGGCTCCCAGGCTCTGTGCCATGGTCTCAGGTATGGAGTGAGGCCACCTGTTAGGTGCTCCCTCGGAGGTCTCCATCTGGTGGGGCTGAGCCCTTTGGAGGGGGGACCAGTCTCCCATCCAGCTGTGTCTCCTGAGGGCCTGCCCATAGGAAGTGCTCAGTGAACAGCTGTTTTCTGAATGAGAAAAAGGTGTAGCCGGTCGGTGGCTGCGTGCATTGCCCGTGGGTGGTTTTAGAGGTACAGTGGTACCTCAAGATACAAGTTTAATTCGTTCCGTAACCTTGAGTCGTGGGAAACTATGAGACGCTGGAGTCGCGGTAAACTGGTGGGTCCTGTGCAGCTGGCCGATCCGCGCGATGACTCCTATCTCAAATGTTGCTCGTATTTCAAAGCAAAAATCGCTCGTATCTCAAAAATCCTGTATGTTAGGGCACTCGTATCTCGAGGTACCACTGTACTGGCTTTTCACTAAGAAGAAGGCTGGCTTCTGGTGTGGCGATTGGGAAGAGGCCAGAAACAAAGAGACCGAGGAGAAATTCACGTGTCTGCCTTTTTTGGGGGGAAGAGGGTGGCATCCATCCTCCGTGGCCCCTTCATTATTCCTGCCAGGACGGCGGCCTCATTCCCGAAGCCTGCCAGGGACAACAAGCCCATGCTGTCATAAGCAGCACAGCTTCACGGCAAGGCTGCAGGCTTGGCTGTCTCCGCCAGGGCTGGAGCAGAGGGGCCCTGGAGTGGGGAGCAGCGGGCCCCTCACCCCCCGCCGTCCCCACCCTCCCCCTTCGCTCTGACAGGCAGCTGCGATCCATCTTGGGCCTGAGGTCTGGCACCCGCTAACAATCTTCTGGAAGAAGAATGTGCTGAAGCATTTAGGGGCGGGTGGGCCACCGTCCAGAGAGCGAGAGGCCCCCTTTTCAACATGATGCTCTGCACAACCTTCCTGATTCCTGGGCGAGGGGCCCCCCCGCTGCTCCCCTACTTCCCTGGGAGAGCAGCAGTGGTTTTCACTGCCTTCGGCTGGGCCAAGTTCAGAGTGTTTTCTGGATGAGCCAGGGAAGCTCTCATCCCAAGACAAACAAACAGGGTTCCTGAGGATGCTCTGCGTTCTGCTGAGCCGCTTCACTTTAAAAAAAAAAACAAGCCAGGGGTTATCTCTCAAACAGCCCCCCGAAACGGTCCATGGGCACGTGATGATGGCTGCGATCCTCTAGAGAGAAACACATCTCTCTGCAGAGAGCCACGGAGCAGCCATGGTTCCTTACAGGAATATTTGCACAGAGTAGGGCTGTAAACCACACAGAGCCTTTTGGAATAAACTGTGTGTTTGTTTTTTTTTAAATATATTTTATTGATTTTTTTACAGAGAGGAAGGGAGAGGGACAGAGAGTCAGAAACATCGATGAGAGAGAGACATCGATCAGCCGCCTCCTGCATACCTGCCACTGGGGACGTGCCCACAACCAGGATACATGCCCCTGACCGGAATCGAACCTGAGACCTTTCAGTCCACAGGCCGACACTCTATCCACTGAGCCAAACCGGTTTTGGCTAAACTGTGTTTTCTAAAATGTGCCCTCCTTCACTTAGTTGGAATAATGTGGTTTCTGCTTATAGAACTGGACTCTTCCAAGAGCCACGAGGAAGAGAGAAAAGGGTGAATGTATTTTACATGAAATCCTAACCTTTTTGTTAAAATAGCATCGTGCTCTAGAGTAAATTTGTTGAATCTTCCCAGATATGTCCTCCAAAAATAATGCTCACTCGGTGTGCATGAACTCGTTTGTTGCATTAGAACTCAGTCCCCATTGGAGGCCATTCATGTGAAGAGTGACCTACCCCTGCCCCCACCCCCTTTCTAGAACACACACCCCTGCTAGCAGCAACTGGCGTTTCCATTTCTTTCTAAATCCCCTCTGGAGATCCGCCACCCTCGCCCGCTAACTCCGCGATCCATCTCTTTGCAGGACAGCGACAACCTCTGGTGGGACGCGTTCGCCACGGAGTTTTTCGAGGACGACGCCACGCTGACCCTTTCCTTTTGTCTGGAAGACGGGCCGAAGCGATACAGTAAGAGCAGTTTGTTTTTCCGAGATTTCCTCTCTGTGCGCCTCTGAGACAACTGCAGGGGTCTTTGGAGACGAGCCCAGCGCCCACGGCGATGCCCCCACTCCTGGCGTTCTCGCTGCAGATCAAGGCCGTGGTACGGGTGGCAGCGGGGTCTCCATCGAGGATGAGGGCGTCTGGACATGTGGCTGTTCAGTGCGCAAGGCACCTAGCAACCGAGTCCCTCAGTGATGAGCGGGAGCTGGATTGCAGAGATCCTATTGGTCTCCTGTCCGGACTCCCTTTATCCTCGACAGCACTTCACCCCGTGTTCTGTTCCTGGAGGTTCTTTAAAAAATTGCTCCTAGTCATTTTATCAGCAAACCCTTTTCATTTTCCCCTACCGGTGATTTCACGTGTTTGGTGGTCAAATGCCGTCTTTTCTGGGTGTGGTGGGGGCGACCCCAGGTGCTGTGAACATCCGGTCTGGGGTTGGTGGTGACAGAATTACAGTCCCCTGACTTTCCTGCAGGGATAACTCCATAAGGATCCTCAGATGACAGCCCGCGGCACCTCGGGCAGCGGCTGATCTGTCCTGATGGGGTTCAGCTGTCCTGTCAGACAATGGTTCTCAACCTGTGGGTTGCGACCCCTTTGGAGGTCGAACGACCCTTTCACAGGGGTCGCCTAAGACTATTGGAAAACACCTATTTCCCATGGTCTTAGGAACCAACACACCGCTCCTCGGTGTAGCAAAGTGTGGCAATGTAGTTTACTGTTATCATATGAGGACTGTTACCCATTGCTACACCACGATTCAGGACAAAATTTCATTTATTTGTCATTAGAAATAAATATTTCACAATATATAATTACATATTGTTTTTGTGCTTAAGCACTATGCTTTAATTATGTTCAATTTGTAACAATGAAAATACATCCTGCATGTCAGGTATTTACATTACAGTTCATAACAGTAGCAAAATTACAGTGATGAAGTAACAACGGAAATAATTTTATGGTTGGGGGTCACCGCCACATGAGGAGCTGTCTTAAAGGGTCGCGGCATTAGGAAGGTTGAGAGCCACTGCTGTCAGAGATCAGAGGGGCCAGTCCCGCTCTAAGAGTGGGAGGCACTGAGCGTCTGCTTGCATCAGGGGGAGATGTGTTTGCGGAAACCAGGGCTGTGCCTCTGAAAGGGTCTGTCAGAGGGTGAAACGCCCCCCGGGTCACACACCTGGAGATGATGCTGGCACCAGCCGCAGGCTGTTTGAAGGAAACTGCCCGGAGTTTATAGGCCATCAGGCTCTGGCTCAAAACGATGGACAGATCCGGTGGCTGCTACCTGGATTTGAAAGCTGTTGGGAGCAATAGGCTTTTGGGGGTGGTGTTTTAATTTGGGTGACTTCAGGCAACTTAGTAGTGTTTGGCTGTGTTTGGCTCTAATGCATGGTGAGTTCATTAGTTATGCTAATTTATGCGTGGTCATTTGCAATACTGGCAGACTGGGGCGAGCTCAGCAACTTGGACTTGCTGCCCTATGGACACTCAGTGCCGGGAGCATCTCTTTGGAGCTGTGGACTTTGGGCTTTTAAAGAAGTGGGGCAGCCGAAACCGGTTTGGCTCAGCGGATAGAGCGTGGGCCTGCGGACTGAGGGGTCCCAGGTTCGATTCCGGTCAAGGGCATGTATCCTGGTTGTGGGCACATCCCCAATGGGGGGCGTGCAGGAGGCGGCTGGTCGATGTTTCTCTCTCATTGATGTTTCTGGCTCTCTGTCCCTCTCCCTTCCTCTCTGTGAAAAATTAATACAATTATTTAAAAATAAATAAAGGCATGGGACATTGCTAAGAAATATTTTGGGTGAGGGTGGCAGCTAGGTTGTCAGACAACAGGCTGTTTCAATGTCTTTATTCGGCCTAATGACCCTGTGGCAGGCACAGGTAAGCCCCTTCACGGGGTCCTGATGAGTTAATTTGCCTTCCTGTATGTGAGTACCCTCAAGACATACCGAGACAGTAAGAGAGTCGGGCTTAGAAGCCGCTGTTTCCAAAGTTCCTAGGATGAACTTGGCAATCCAACAATTACTCTCTCCCCAAAAGTCTGCCTGATCAATGGCAAATGATTTCCAACCCAGCAGTCATCCATCTTGTGAGCCTTTTCTCCTGCTCATGCCCCTCCTCCCCCTCCTCCTCCTCCTCCTCCTCTCCCTCCTTTTTCTCCTCTTCTTCCTCCTCTTCCTTCTCCACCTCCTCCTCCTCTTCTTCTTCATAAGCTCAGATACTTTCAAGTTATCATTGTTTTATGTTCCTTATTCCTATGCTCTTTTGGTTTATTTGGAATTCATGAGAATTACAGTTGGAAAGCCTGTGCTAATCAAACAGGTTCCCATCTTCCCTGCGTCCAGCCCTCACCCCGCCGTCACTGGGGGATGAGGCATGATCAGGGCCTCTTTATGAGCTGGCACCCGTGGACATGAAGAAGGCCCAACTCGGAGCCGGTGTGGCCCAGGTTTCTTTGTTTTTCTGGGCCCAAACATTTCCCCAGCAGAGAAGAGAAGCAAAGATGATTGACAGCTCGGAGCCCAGTCTCGTCAGCTGCCGTGCTGACAGCCTGGTAATGTGCCTGCGCTGCTGATGTGCGGGCGGGTGACAGCTGATTGGCAGCCGGGGCTGGGAGCCGGGAAGATGAAGCAGGCTTAGAACGGCCGCCACACGCCACACACCCGTTTGTGCAGTACTCCTGGCACAGGCGCCGCCACCTTAACCCATTCGTGGTCCCCGCACTCTTTGCCAGGCTGGGAAGGCGCTTCGGAGGGAGAATAGAAGTCTTTACTATGACATTAACGTATACAGTCCTCACTATGACATTAACATACACAGTCTTCACTATGACATTAACATACACAGTCTTCACTATGACATTAACATATACAGTCTTCACGTGTACATGTAAAAAAATCCCCAAGTCACTTTCATTCTAGCTACCAAAAAGTATTCCAAATGCAATTTCTTCACCCCTTACTGGGAAAAACTGCTTCTTCTCCCTCCCCCCATCTCTCAGTGTGTAGAGGGTCCCTCCAGCTCTAAGATATCCCGTCTCTAAGCTGGGTGCTTCCCATAACAGGTGTTTGCTTACATACTTGTTCCTGCCATCCTCTGTTCGAATGTTATCTGCACCGGGGCAGGACTTTTATGTTATTTACTGCTGCATTCTCAGATGAATGCGGGCGCTCAGACATCGTAGGTGCTCAATAAATATTTGCTGAATGAATAATGGAAGGAGTGAATTGACATTTGGGGGAAAGTTTATATCAACAAACAGAACGTTGGCAAAACGACCTAGATCTCTGGACTATTTTAAACTGAAAGGATGGAATCAACAATGGAACTGAACGCTGTGCTGGCATTTTCAGACAAGTTCTAGGATAGGGTCTGATCTTCTTTATTTACTTATTTATTCTTTAAATACTATATCTTGCTGATTTTTTTTTACAGAGAGGAAGGGAGAGGGATAGAGAGGCAGAAACATCAGTGAGAGAGAAACATCCATCAGCTGTCTCCTGCACGCCCCCCCACTGGGGACATGCCTGCAACCAAGGTACATGCCCTTGACCAGAATCGAACCTGGGACCTTTCAGTCCGCAAGCGGACGCTCTACCCACTGAGCCAAACCGGTTTCACCGGTCTGATCTCCTTTCAGTGGGGCAGGGGAGCAGTGAAAACAATCAGGAAATAAGTGCATTCAGGATGTGCATGGCGCCTCGGTATTGGTTGAGTTGAATCTACTCATGTGCCCCCTCTTCTCATGGGGTAAGACTCCCTCCCCAGGTGGGACATGACTGGGAGAGAGAGAAACTGCCGGAACTGGCTGGCTGGAGAGCGCCTGAGAGACAGAGTTACTGGACCCACCCAATATCAGGCTGTGTGTCCTTAAGACAACTCTCTAGTCCCTGCCTTGGGGAGCTTCAGGAGGTTTCTCCAGCATAGCGGTTCTCAACCTGGGGGTCGCGATCCCTTTGGGGGATCAAACGACCCTTTCCCAGGGGTCGCCTAAGACCATCGGAAAACACCTATTTCCCATGGTCTTAGGAACCAACACACCGCTCCTCGGTGTAGCAAAGTGTAGCCATGTAGTTGACTGTTGTCATATGAAGACTGTTACCCATACTACACCACGATTCAAGACAAAATTTCATTTATTTGTAATTAGAAATAAATATTTCACAATATACAACTACATATTGTTTTTGTGATTAATCACTATGCTTTAATTATGTTCAATTTGTAACAATGAAAATACATCCTGCATATCAGATATTTACATTACAGTTCATAACAGTAGCAAAATTACAGTGATGAAGTAGCAACGGAAATAATTTTATGGTTGGGGGTCACCACCACATGAGGAATTCTATTAAAGGGTCGCGGCCTTAGGAAGGTTGAGAACCACTGGTCTAGCAGTTCCAGGGAGGTAGATTTCTCCTGGGGGCGGGAGAGGTAAGTGACTTCCTCTTAGTTAACAGATTAGTGATTAAAGACTATCAGAGCTGAAAAGCATCTTTTCTGAAAAAAAGTTGGTCCAGAGCATCCCAGCTGGTGAGTCACAGGGCCTCTGGTCCACTGACTTCAAAGTCAAAGTTAGAGCATCTTCCCTATCCTGTCCCTCAACATCCTCCCAGAGCTAATGGGAAAGAGATGGATTCGCCAATTCCCACATCCCCAGGAAAATAAGTGGCAAATAATGACCATGTGTCATATGACAGGAGGCAAGGCGAACAGAGGGGTGGATTCCCGAGCCCTCTGCGTGCGGACTTGGCACACTTACTTCCCAGCATCCTGTGCGCTTTTCCTTCCCGGGCTTGTCCAGAAATAACCATTCTCAGCCTGATGCTCCCTGTTAACTTCAGCAAGTACGGATGTTCCTCTCTTCCCTTTTCAGGCATGTGACAGAATTGTGCCCCTCACCCCTTCCTTCTGTCTCCATGACGACCACAAATACCCTGTGGGGAAAGGCTGGTAACCCCCTCAGGACCCCGAAGCTGTGTCCACGTCCACACTGCCCATGTTCTTCATCAACGGGAAATGGGTAGTTCCCGGATCCTTCCGGGAATATATTTCTTTGCTGGGAGAGCTACATGGAGAAACTTCTTCTGAGCCCCATGGCCTTAGAGAGGCCACACAACATAGTCCCTAAGGGTACCAGGGTTTGATGTGAACGTTCTTGGGTTTTAACCTGTGCTAGGTTTGGTACACAGGGTCTCCATCTTCTCATCCGTAAAATGGGCACAATACTAGCATCACTGGCTTGTGGTAAAAATGAAATTAGATAATCCACTAAAAGCAAACCGTGGCCCAGCTGGTGTGGCTCAGTGGTTGAGCATTGACCTATGAACCAGGGGTTCACTATTCAATTCCCAGTCAGGGTGAATGCCCAGGTTGTAGGCTTGATCTCCAGTGTGGGTTGTGCGTGAGGCAGCCAATCAATGATTCTCTCTCATCATTGATGTTTATGTCTCTCTCTCTCTTCCTGTCCTGTCCTCTCTGAAATAAATAATAATAAAAACAGCCCTAACCCGTTTGGCTCAGTTGATAGAGCATTGGCCTGCGGACCGAAAGGTCAATTCTGGTCAAGGGCATGTACCTTGGTTGTGGGCACATCCTCAGTAGGAGGTATGTGGGAGGCAGCTGATCAATGTGCGGAAGGAGGGAAACAGCAGGGAAGGCTGGGTGAATATGTGTAGGGCTTGTACTTGGGTGGGTAAGGACTCCCACATTAGTTACACATGTCTAGGTTGGCATTGCTTTGGAAATTCAGGTGAGAAAATATATAACTGCTAAAATGCCATCTTGTCTTGGGGCATGTCCTAGAGGCCTACGTTTTAGGAAAGGTGCATTGTACAGTAGGGGTTCTGGATATGATACCTGGGTGCGAATCCAGCCTTGTCTTTTACTGTCTGTGCAATCTGGCCTAAGTCGTGTTCTAAGCATCGGTGGTCTCAGCGGCAAAGTTTGACGATCTGATTCATGTGAGGTTCTTAGCAGAGTTTCTGGCACCATGACAATGCTCCATCAATAGCTTTTGTTATTGGATCGAATGCCAGTGAATACATTGTGGCCTTTAGAATGAGATCCAGGGCGATTCAGAGACAGTTGTCATCAATCTGACTCCTCTTTGGGATTTGGGGATTGATGGCCGCCAGTAATGTTCTCTCACACGCTTGTTAGTTCATCCTGACTTCCGTCTGGAGTAAGGATTTCTGACCCGACCTCACACCTTCATGGTCACCCCAGCCAAACTCTTCATTCTCTTTCCCTCTATGGCTACCGAGGAGACATGTCACTTTCCAGGAAATGAAGGTTGTCCTAAGACATGTCATCACTTTGCATGGCGTTATTTTCCTGTTTCTCTTGGCCATCAAGTCCCATCAGATGGTTCGAAGTACCACACACATCCGTCCCTCAGGGAGTCATTTGGACACTCGTTTCTCTTTTACATTTTCTCCCTTCCTCCCTTTCTTCCGACAGCTCTGCTGGCATTGCAATACAGCCTAAATGCTTCCATTTTCTTCTGTAATACAGTGGTACCTTGAGATACGAGTGCCCTAACATACGAGATTTTTGAGATACGAGCTGTTGAGCGAGCGATTTTTGCTTTGAAACATGAGCAACATTTGAGATAGGAGTCATCGCGCGGATCGGCCAGCTACACACGACCCACCAGTTTACTGCGACTCGAGTGTCTCATAGTTTCCCACGCCTCAAGGTTACGGAATGAATTAAACTCGTATCTCGAGGTACCAGTGTATGTGTTTTTATGTGTCGTGTACTTGGCTGCGTCCTCTGAAGGTAGAGAAATTCTAGGAGGCCCGCACAGCTTTGGCATCTCTGGTTACTGTTTCTCTCCTGCTTTTTACTGGTTCGCCTGGTCTGGCTGTGCTTTAGTGTGCTCGCTATAGAGCGATTTTTAAAGCATTTCCCCCCACTTTCTTCTTCTCTCTAATTTATTACATGATTAAAGATTGATTTCTGGGGAAATCACCGCTTGAGTATATGCAGAGGAGCTCTGACACCACACTTAAGAACTACTGTGTCATGAATGTGGTCATTTAAAAAAGCTGCCCGCACAGCATGTCCCTGCAGCACAGGATCTGTGAGTGTGAAAAGGCAGGATCTGTGTGTGTGGAAAGGCAGGGTCTGTGTGTGTGGAAAGGCAGGGTCTGTGTGTGTGGAAAGGCAGGGTCTGTGTGTGTGGAAAGGCAGGGTCTGTGTGTGTGGAAAGGCAGGGTCTGTGTGTGTGGAAAGGCAGGGTCTGTGTGTGTGGAAAGGCAGGGTCTGTGTGTGTGGAAAGGCAGGACCTGTGTGTGTGGAAAGGCAGGATCTGTGTGTGTGGAAAGGCAGGATCTGTGTGTGTGGAAAGAGAATCCACCTGAGATCCAGAGCTTGAAGACCTTGAACTTCTTCAGGAGACATATGCAGCAGGTCCAGGGCATCTTCCTCCACCAAGTAGCCGTGTTCCTCTGAAAATCCCTCATTTCCCCCCATATTTTTAATTTATGGAAGTAGAAATGAAAATCATGAACTTTGGAGCCACACAGATGTATTTTGAGTCTTTGCTCTACCATAGCTCTGTGAAGTGAGGCATGTTGCTTAAACTACATTAACCTCAGTTTCTTTATAGAGAACCCCAAGGAAATAACACCAAAATCATAGGGTACTTGTCAAGATTAAATAAGATGAAATAATAAGTAACCTTAGCTTAGTAATACCCATGGAAAGCACATAATGAGTAATTATTGCATGAATGAATGAATGAATGAATGAATGCATGACCAAGAGAATGACTGAAACCTCTGATATGCAAGTCACTTGTTTAAAATAGAAGATAATCCCCATTGTTCATTCAGTCATTTGGCACGTAGTAGGACAAACTCTGACTTTGCACAAAGCCAGACCACGCCTGTCTTCTTTCTATCTGGACATGTTAAGATGAATTCATAAATAATTGGGAGAAAAAGTAATATTATTAGAAGTTAGTGATTTAAACAAACAAGTTCCAAACTCTTTCAGTGATGACACCTGTCCAGCAGAGGGTTAGGATTCTAACACTTGCTTTGCTCAGACAGAAAGAAGCTATTGACCACATATCACGTGCTGGCCGCTGTTCTAGACAACCTCTGGGCTTGCTCTCTTATTTATGGAGGATGAGGGAAAAGGAAATGAACTTCAAATGCATTTAAAAATGTATCTTAGAGAAAAGAACGCACTGCCTCGGAGCACTATTTGACGGTTAGTTGCTGGATGGTGGTGGCATTTTCGTTGCTTAATGACAGAGACATCTTCGTCTCCGATGACTCCAGAAAATGACTTCCTTTCCGTGGGGCTGCGCTAAATGCTTTCTGGATGGCCCCGGCCTCTGACCTTGTGGTTTTAGCGAGTGACCCTTTTCAACAGCAGTCTTCATTAGGCTGGCGATTGTTGGAGTGAATTAAATTAGGACTAAAGCACACTATCATTTGAAGTTCGTTGGTTCCTGCGCTCAGACTTTGTGGAATTCATTCAGATGTCACTGAGTTTTTGCTCTTTGTCATCTTGGTGGGGCATACAGGGAAGGAGAAAGGCCTTTTCTCACACATTTTTTTCATTTGCTTTTGATTCCATTTTATTTAAAACTCTCACCTTACGTGGACATCATCAACGAAGTAGCTCACAAATAAAATATTCTTGTGATAGTAATACCAAATCTGGGACTCATTATAAAAAAAGGCTTGAGAGAAAGCCTACAACTGATCGATGAACTGACAGAGACTCCTGACGGGGGAAAAGGCAACTGACTGTCTTCCCATTTGTGGTTCCAATGATGATCTCAAGATTTGCAAATGAGCCATCACAATAGATGGAGCAGACATTCCCTTCTCTCATTGCTAATAAATACCACACTGGTAATTACATGAAATAATGGACACAAAAGTACTTTGAATGGATTTAAAGTGCTCTGCAAGTGGAAGGCATAGCCATCACCATATTTGTAATTGATCTTTATGATTTGATGACTTTCTGTTTTCCCTTTAGAAGTCTAGGAGGATTGTTGGGTTTGTCGTGGAGATAAAACTTACTGTCGAATATACAGTTATGGGTCTGACTGACTTGAGCAAGTCAGACCCATAACTGCCCTTAACTGCTTAGTTGAGGTCTGGGTGAAGGACTAACAGGAAATGGACAGTATATGTTGTTTTGGAGACTGTGTGACTATGATATTATGGCGTCTGACACATACATTTCCTGCCTCTTTGTTTCATATATTCCTACTCTTATATCTTACGGTTTTTAAACCAAGATGGCACTAACCCATCAGATGCCACAGGAAGATTATAGCAAACTTTTTAATTATTAAAATCACAGGTAGTGTAACTGGCATTTATTGTCTAAGGGCTGACAGAGATAACGGAATTATAGAGATATGTCTCATTCGATCTTCTTTTAATCCCATTAACTCATCATCTTGAAGATCAGGTAGGTAGCTAGATAAAACATAATAAACTATAAATGTAATAAAATTAAATGCAACAGTTCTATTATAAAATTATCTTTTGTTTATCCGAAATTGAGACTTAACTGGGCATCCTGTGCTTTTCTTTGTTGAGTCTGGCAGCCACAAACTCATGCTCAAGTATGAAATTCTGATAATTTCAGAGAAGTTAAAATAGGTATGAGCATTATATGAAAAAACTCTTAAGAGATTTATCTGGTTTCTTAGTCACAGAAGTCTTGCCTCTGTGAATGTCCAGCCCTGTATCCATGAGTCCCTCCTGCAGAACAAAACACCTCAGTAGTGGGTTGGGTGGAAGCCCACCTGGATTTAAATCCAAACTCCATGGTGCAGGCTGTCCACATTGACTTTGCCAGGAGTTGGGCATCGTCATTGAGATACATTGCCTGCCTTAATGGAGCTTACAGCTAACTCTAATGCAATAGCATTAACACCAGAAGAGCATGACTAGTGAAGTAACCATATAGCAAGGAGTGATCAAACCTGACTTTAACTCCAGGTGAGTCTTTTGATAATAAGAAAGTTTGCTACAATCATCCCATGGCCCATGACAGCGTAGCACCATCTTAGTATGAGAATCATAGGGAAGAATTAGGAGTAGGAATATAAACTATGAAACCAAGAGTCAGGAAATACATGTGCCAGACAGAGTCATAGTCGCACAGAATCTCAAAAACATGCCTCCTCTGCATTTACTGTTACTGTCTCATTTAGACCTCAACTATAGGGTTGGCAAATATTTCTTTCCAACCTGCTAAAACCCTTAGTTTCCTGAATTCATGGCAGAAAATACCCTACCACAGTGTTTTGAAAATATAGGCTTTCAGTAAATACACATGGACTGTATGAGCAATGTACCACTGGCAAATAGTACACATATGACCCACAGGGCCTGAATATTTGGCCCATAGGCACGTGATCGTGCATATGATATTTACCATGTTGTAATAAGTTTCTGCCCCTTGCCATCTCAAATTGGAGCTACTTATTGATGTCAGAGCCACAGAAATGTCACAGAGCAATGTGGAGATTTGTCCACAAACAGAAACAGGACTCAAGACTCAGATATTTTAAACACCAAACTACAATCGCATTTATCCAACGTGTAACAATAGGATTGAGTATTTTTTCTTTAAAGCTTTGGGCCATGGGTTGATAGAGTATTTCACGACATGATGAGTCTGCCACCCTCCTGGAATAAGTAGTTCCTAGCATTGGTTAACTAGATACATGAATCTACTTATTGAACCAATCTTCATAGACTGCATTTCAGCGGAAAGACCTGTTTGTTTATTAAACCTTTCTCTGGGACTTCCTGGATGTCATATTTCTGAGCCCCTGTGATAAGAAGATGAATGAACACAATTTCTTGCCGGGAAGAGCTAAAGGTCTATGAGCTCTTGTTTCTGGGACTTCATCTTAGCCAGAGGGTTTCATATGATGCCCTTTGCCTTGATCTATGAAACTGTTCTTCATCACGCTCACCACCATATCTGTAGACTCTATATCCCAATGGAACATCGGTATCTTTTCTTTTTCACAACAACAATAAAAACAAACACACACAGAAAACAGTCCAGGTGAGATGTTTGCAGTATTTTCTTTGTATGGCACTTAGTGAGGTGAGCTGGGATGAGGCCCACTCCCCATAAGCTAATGTATAGCCTAATCTTTACTCTGTGACATGTTTTCAGTTGTGAATGTACCTTATTTGTGAAAATGGTGTCAAAGGGCGCATTTGTTGAAATCATTTTAAATTAGCATTCTTGTACAACTCTAGAGGCATGTTCAGGTGGCTTTCATTAAGAATGTAGAGGGCTTATGGCAAAATCACCCATCAGGATGTGCTCCATTATGTATTGTTTCATCAAGGCAGTCATATATGAATTCAAGATGTTACGGAACTTGGTACCTGTATTATTCTTTCCAAGAGAATCCGCTTCACGTGACTAGTATAGCGTGCTTGTTTATTTTTATGAAGTTGGTCTTTCCCTGATTGTTGCTACCTTCAATATATTCTGATGGGAACTTTTCTGATGCAACATGCACCTTTTGCTTTCTGACAAGTTAGAAGAGGCTGAAATTGATGCCAGTAATCATTTTGAAGATCTGTAGAGGGGAAAGTAAGTCACGTGTGAGCAAGTGATGAGACAAGTTCTTATTATCTGGAACCACAAGAGTATTACATTATTTTTACAAACTTTTCTAAAAAAAAAAGTAAGTCTGACTTAGTCCAGCCTTGGAATAATCTTATTTGCAGTTTGATCATCTTTTGTTTTACTTTGAAAAATCCATCATTTGCGATGCCAGGATGGATTAGTGGCACTGAGAATAATGAAAGAGCCAGAGTTCTTCCGGAGTCTAATAATGAGGCCAGTCTAGTCAGTAATGCTTAGTGTGTGTGTGGGGGGTATTCTCTCATAGACACGCATGGTATCTTCATGTTAACTCTCGGATTCCAGATAAAAATCAACCCTTGAGATAGTCCTCAGTAATAGGACCGTACGCACATGTGCACGCTTCCGTGTATGTGTGGGTGTGTATGTGTGTTGCAGAATCAATGCAAGCTTTGAAAATATTTCAAAAATTGAAGTTAGTTACCTGAGAGGTGTAAAATTTCCTCCAGAAATGTTTGTCATGCCATATGTGTTCATTATGTCATATGTGTGAAGTACTCACACATTTGATAAAGTCAACTCCTCTGATTCAATCGAGGCATTTAGGAAAGTTCAACTTTCAAGCTTTAAAAAAAAAATCGATGATAAATCAGCTTTTTCAAGGTTGCCTGCCTAAAACAATGTCTCTATTCTTATTGGCTTCTCTTCATAGAATCATAAGATACATGATAAACTCTGTTTGGCAGGTCATATAAATAAACCACCAATTATGTCCTTAATCGTTTTCCATACTGTTAGACACTGTGCCCAAATGTATCTCCTCTAAAATGCTTAAGTACTCAGAGCTCTTATTATTTCTTTTAAAGATGGGCCCAAACTCAGCAATTAGGAGAGTTATTATGCAGGTGCAGGGTGGCAGCGATTTTTCACCTGATAATTACCTTGTTAAATTAATGTCAGACCCGCGATATGCCTTCCTTTAGAAAATGGTCCTCCAGCCCCGTGCAAGCGGCCAGCTGTGGAAACAGCTGATTTATTGAACCCAGGCTTACCTTCCGCATTGCCTCAGTAACATTACTTAGCAGAAGTTCTCAGAAATTGTATGTTCCTTGTTAGGTGAGTATGCTTTCTGTGCTGAGGTCCTGTTGTATTATTTTATAATATATTTTATTGATGTTTTTACAGAGAGGAAGGAAGAGATAATTAGAAACATCGATGAGAGAGAAACATCGATCAGCATGCCCCCTACTGGGGATGTGCCCGCAACCAAGGTACATGCCCTTGACCGGAATCGAACCTGGGACCTTTCAGTCCGCAGGCAGACGCTCTATCCACTGAGCCAAACTGGTTTTGGCTCCTTGTATCTTTGATGGTTGGTGTTTCCCATGTCCCTCCTGTTTTCAGCTCTGCACTTTGCCAACCAGGGCGCTGTGTCCTTGGGGTGCTCTGCCTTCAGAGCCTTCAGGAGCAGAAGGGAAGGTTTCCCATCCCCAGGGAAGCAAGGAAGGCATGTGCTGCCCGCCATGTCTCTGCCTGCCTCTCCTGGCTTTGAATCGCCATTTAATTGGTTACTTCTTTCCTTTTGGAAAAGGGGAAAAAAAAAGTTTGACAAGACCCTCCGATAGTAGCTACAGTTTGTCTAAAACGAGACACGGTTCCAGGTTCCAGTTTTTAGTCCCAAATAATAATCCTTGCTCCGATATCCTCAATTGACAAAAGAAATGAGTCACATAGAGAGTGGAGTCTTTTTCGCTTTTTGAAATGTTTCCAACAATAACCTCGTGAGTTGGTTAACGAGTTGAAAGGACAAGCGTTCGGGTGGTGCCTTAACGTTCACAGAATTCTTTCTTAAACAAGGACCATCTGTAAGCTGGTGGGGGGGGAGAGAGGGAGGAATATCTTCTCCCCCCCGGTGCCCTCTGTGCCCTCTGTACCCTCTGTACCCTCTGTGGTGAGGGATAGAAGGGAGGCCCTGGTTAACATGTGCTGAGTGGAACTGACTGGCACTATCTCATGCCATCATCACTGTGAGCGCAGAGCAGGTGTTACAGTGACCGTTCGTAATGAAGAGATGGAGAAAGTGAACTCAGCTCTCCTGCCTGTCTCATGGCCCCTTTCCCATCCCACTTCTTGGTGACATGCTTATGTATGTATTTTGTAACAGGTTTCCATTTATTGTAGAGGCAGAAGAAGGGAGAGGGAGAGGCAGAGAGAGGAATATTGATGTGAGAGAGTAACAGCAATCAGTTGCCTCCCACAGACACCCCAACTGGGGGAGGGGGGGAGATTGAACCCACCACCTGGATATGTGCCCTGACAGGGAATTGAACCAGCGACCTTGTGGTTATGGGAAGACACTCAGCCAACTGAACCACACCAGCCGGGGCTCAGTAGCTTTCTTAAACACGATAGAATCTCTGAGTATTTCCTGTTGGGATGAGAATCACCTACTATCTTGCCTGGATTCTGGAGCCTTCTTTCTTCCCTCTCCTCTCGCCCACACCTCCTGCAAACAGCACAGGTTAAGAATAATTAGTTCTCGCCGAAACAGGTTTGGCTCAGTGGATTGAACATCGGCCTGCGGATTGAAAGGTCCCAGGTTCGATTCCGGTCAAGGGCATGTACATTGGTTGTGGGCACATCCCCAGTAGGGGGCGTGCAGGAGATGACTGATCGATGTCTCTCTCTCATCGATGTTTCTAACTTTCTATCTCTCTCCTTTCCTCTCTGTGAAAAATCAACAAAATATATTTTTTTAAAAAGTTCAAAGAATAATTAGTTCTTCATGGCAAATGTGTACTCATGGCGTATTTTTTTTTCCTCATCACAGTTAAGTATGGATTGCTTAAATCCCTCCAACGTTGCTGCTACAAAGCTGACATTTATAAATCTTCTTTTTCGGCGCAGTATGGGATCCTCCATATGTCTTTCACAGAAACTCTCTCTGTTTTCAGGGAATCTAAAGATTTATTTCTTTCCCAGTCCTTGTTGCTGGCATTTTCTCCAAGCCTTCAGAACTGCCAAGAGATGAACTTCCATTTAGAGGAACTCTTACACTTGTCATTGTGAATTGGCTAAACTTTGGACAATTTGAATATGGATGCTTGTTCCTAAAGGGACCCTGTAGGAATTTCTTTGCGGCCCAGAAAGTTCACACTTGACTTCTTCCTGCTGATCCAAGGAAGCGAGTCCTGAAACCCCTGCAGCCGCTCTGGCTGTGCCCTCGGCCTGTTACTGTCACTGCCTGGACACATCTGTACTGCCAGGAGCTCACATGTCACTTATTTTTGAGGTGCAAAGGAGGAGGGTCCTCTCCCTGCCTTGTGCTGTGGCAATCCCATGCTCCACATATTTCTGGGATGATCCATCAAGGTAACCTCTCACTTTAAAGGCAAACAGCACAGTTTCAAAGCCATGTCCTCGTTCTGCTGTAACTCCATGGCCTTGGTGACTATACCGAATCCCTCTGAGCCTCGCTGGTGTCATCTGTAAAGTGAATGTGTCTGTTTGGTGTGGCAGAATGGTATTTGTAAATAAGATACATATGTCTCCTGATACACGGAACTTTATCAACAAGTGGCAGCTGCTATAATGATTGTTTAGAGCTAATGTAGCAGGAAGTTAGCTTGTCTTGGTTGTGTTCAAGACAATGGTGGCTAATTAGTGACAGATCCTGGATTCAAAGTCATGTGCTCAGTTTTTTTCTTTTTCTTTCTTTCTTTTTTAATATATATTGTATTGATTTTTTTACAGAGAGGAAGGGAGAAGGATAGAGAGTTAGAAACATCCATGAGAGTGAAACATCGATCAGCTGCCTCCTGCACACCCCCTACTGGGGATGTGCCCGCAACCAAGATATATGCCCTTGACCTGAATGGAACCTGGGACCTTTCAGTCTGCAGGCTGACGCTCTATCCATTGAGCCAAACCAGTTTCAACTTTTTTGTTTTGTTTGTTTTGGTATTTGGTATGTGTTTTTTTTGTTTTGTTTGGTGTTTATATATACATATAAAAACACACAAGGCTCTACTGAGTGACTAGCTGAAAGTGCTATCCTTTTTCATTGAACAGAGTCTGGAAAGTAACATAGTTTCCAGGTACCATCTATGATTTAATTTTGTCCTTTGAATCACCTTCAATTTTTTTTTGAGAGCCAAGTGCAAGGGGAAGCGTCACTCCATTCATCGAATGCAGTGACGTGTGAAGAATTGCAGACAGCCTACTTGATGGATGTTTTAGTTTTCTGTTGCGGCATATCAGATCACCGCAAACTTAGCGGCGGAAAACCGTACACATGTATTATTTTGCATTATCTGTGGTCAGGATCTGGGCACCGGTTAACTGGATCCTCCACCCAGACTCACACGGTGGAAATTGGGGTGTCATTGAGACTGATTCCATCGGAGACTCAGAGGTGTGGGCAGAATTGAGCTCCTTGCAGCCGTGGGACAGAGGTTCCCATGTTCTGGCTGGCTGTTCGCTGAGACTGTCTTCAGCCCCTGCTGTCCTGGGCTCATGGTTCCCACACAACATGGCAGCTTCCTCTGTAAGGTCAGCAGGGGCATCTCACCTGGTGAGGCCAGGCTCACCCAGGGTCATCGCGCTTTTGCTGAACTCAGAGTTGTCATTTGAGGGACGTTCATTGCATCTGCACAATCCCTGTGCCATGTGATGTCACCTAATCATGGAGTGTCATCTAGGCAGAGTCACCAGTCTCCTCACACACAAGGGGAGGGGATAATGCAGGTGTTTACACCAAGGGGTGGGACTTTGGGAAGCCATCCTAGGGATGGAGGACAAGTGTATCATTATGACACAAGACTTCTTTTTTTTAAAATATATTTTATTGATTTTTTACAGAGGAAGAGAGAGGGATAGAGAGTTAGAAACACCGATGAAAGAGAGACATCGATCAGCTGCCTCCTGCACACCCCACACTGGAGATGTGCCCACAACATGCCCTTGACTGGAATCGAACCTGGGACCTTTCTGTCCACAGGCCGATGCTCTATCCACTGAGCCAAACTGGTTTCAGTGACACAAGACTTCTTGACAAGAGTCATCCAACAAGTGTAAAGTGCCCTGTGACCTGGAGGGACTTGGAAGGCATGCAGGACGGTTGGTAGAATTGGGGAGGCAGAGGCAGAGATGAGGGGGACAGTGAGGAAGGAATAGAGTGGAAGAAGCACGGTGTCTGGGGAAAGGCCTGGTGGTTTGTTTGGCTGGAACTTGGCTTTAAGGAACTCCCTCTGGTTTGTAAGAGACTTGAGTTTTGAGGACAGAACATCTGCAGAACATGTGATGGAGGCTTTCAATGCACTCAACCAATAAAGGGAGGGTCTGACTTGGCCCGTGCCCTCTGTTTATGGGGCTCCGAATCCTCTCTCGATGGTCCCCCTTCAGCACCTTGGAGAAGTTTTCTCTACCCTTTGCGACAGGGAATTCCCAATTCTGAGGCCTCCTTGGTTTCTAAAACACCATTCTCTGGAGGCCACTCCCCTGAGTCCAGAAGGAGGATGGATGAGTCTGGAAACATGAGTTGAATTTTGCAAACTCCACATGAAACCAACTAGAGATGCCCTGACCAGTTTGGCTCAGTGGATAGAGCATGCGCCTGTGGACCGAAGGGTCCCAGGTTCGATTCTGGTCAAGGGCACGTACCTTGGTTGCGGGCACATCCCCAGTGGGGGGCATGCAGGAGGCAGCTGATCGATGTCTCTCTCTCATTGATGTTTCTAACTCTTTGTCCCTCTCCCTCCCTGTAAACACATCAATAAAATATATATTAAAAAAATGAAAAAGTAAACCAACTGGAGATGGTTGTCAGTAAAAGAACCCAAAACCCCACTGTAGAAGAAATGGCGCAGCTATTCGTTCATGTGTCCCATTCAGCAAGTATGCACTGTGCTCCTCTCTGCCCTGAAGTCTGCTTTTGCTCTAGGGACACAGTAAATGAGACAGCCCTGGGCCCTGTCCTGAGTACATTTCTCATCTAGACTCTATGTTTGAGATAATGCTAGTTTGGCTCAGTGGATAGAGCGTTGGCCTGCGGACTGAACGGTCCCAGGTTTGATTCCGGTCAAGGGCATGTATCCTGGTTGCAGGCACATCCCAAGTAGGAGGCGTGCAGGAGGCGGCTGATCTCATCGATGTTTCTGGCTTTCTATCCCTTTCCCTTCCTCTCTGTAAAAAAAACTTCAATAAAAATATATTTTAAAAAAATGCTAGTTAATTTAGACGTTAGTTTCTCAAGATAGCGAGCAACAAAGTAAAGGGACTCTCATTAGTAACTCATTTCAGCTGTGGTAAGTGTTATGAGCAAAATATATGGGACTTCATGAGGGCAAATCAGGGCCTTAACCCAACCTCTACAGGGAGGGCAGAGAAAGGTGGGTCAAGCTAACCCTACCCGAGGAAGTGACAAAGGGTGAAGAAAATCAAATCCAGGAAAATAAATCTACTTGGGAGAAGAGATTGATGAAAGGGAACACAGAGCAGATGGAGCTATTTCAGATGTGGGAATGAATGAAATCAGCCTCAATGCTTTCCTTGCTTTTCTACCTGATATTCTAATTCTCATTCTTCACTGCCCACCTCTCTCCCTGGTTCTCGCTGGAGAATCCGTTGAGTCCTTCTTTCTGTGCTCATGCCAGGTAGCACACACATGGACTCTGGCAGAGCTCCCTAATTCATGGGTAGAGTTTACCCGCTGTCCAGCCAGGACCTCACTAGAGATGTCCAGCATTTTCATCTTTTTATCTCCAATACCTCACGCTTCACCTGACACTGCAGTTGGCACTAAATAATATTTATTGAATGGATAAACAAGAACTAGAGGGAAGTGATGGAAGTAACACGTGGGAGGACGGTTGTGCTTTAAAAGGAAGCCCTTTCAGAACACCGGCGAGGTGAAATGGCCCGCCTTGGAACAAGAGGTAGAGCTCATTCTCCCCGGAGCGGGCAAAAGTCCCAGAATTCTGTGTGTCTGAATGTGAACTAAAATAGAATTAGAGAAGCTTGATGATAACTACTCCCAATTATCAAATTATAGCTTTGATCCTGATTGTTTGAGACAGTGAATGCCTTTTCTCAGGGGCTTGATTGAGGTTTACCAGTAGCATGTCAGATGGGAAGAGAATTCTAGAGATGTGGTACGCATTTTGGTTTGATTACTGAATGTTACATTTACAGTGTGGGGGATATTGAACGCTGTAAAGAAGATACATAGATTCCATGAATGAGGGATTCCGAGGAGTTCTTAGGTCTGAACACTCTATCAAACCATGAATGAAAACATGCCTGTAGGACAGAGTAAGATAGTGGACAGAGAAAATGGTGTCACACAGCAGAGAAGAAAGAGTGCATATTCATGCACATCAATAAAAAGCCATTGAGAATACAGTTCTTCCATGGCAGAGAGAGGCCTAAGGAGCAGGTATGCCCCAGAAGTCCATGGGTCATGTTAGACAAGCATCATATTAACATCATACAAAAAAGCAGGAAGTTTCTGAGTTAGTACCTGACATGCTGGCTTCAGCGGTGGTGAGGACAAAGGATACGGAGAGACAAGCTAGCGACCAGCTGACACCGGTGGAGGCCTCGTGGGATTGATCCACGAGCAAAGAACAAAAGATCTGAATGTAGCCAAGCAATTATTGCAGGAAAATGCATCATGACAGACACCTGTAAACCTCCAAGGCTCACCAGTGGCCTTCAGGGCAGTGTAAGCCAGTGACATAACCAAATACGGAGAGATTAAAGGAGAGTGGAAGCAGTTAGGTATTTGCCAGGAGACGACATGATGGAAACAGTCTCATAGAGAATCAAAAACAAAGCTGACTCGTTTCAAATGGGAGATATCATAGTTTAGCGCTAATGTAAACCCGAGACATATTTATTGAGGTTTCCTAATGAAATTTGTGGTGTCTCTTTTCTCTAATTTCAAGTTTTAAAGTTATTATTTCCATTCATCGTGTGAAATGAAGAGTGTTACCACAGGGTTCCTTTAGCTCATGTTCAAAGAACTTCTCTCCTATAATCCAACCAATGAATGTATGGTTTTATAATGCATTTTAATTATGAGTTTTAAAAGTCTGATCAACCCTGACTGGTTTGGCTCAGTGGACTGAAGGGTCCCAGGTTCGATTCTGGTCAAGGGCATGTATCTTGGTTGTGGGCACATCTCCAGTAGGGAGTGTGCAGGAGGCAGCTGATTGATGTTTCTAACTCTCTATCCCTCTCCCTTCCTCTCTGTAAAAAAATCAATAAAATATATATTTAAAAAATCAATAAAATATATATTAATACATATCAAATATGATCATTTGAATTCAGATATAAAATGCAATCTACTTCATTAAAAAATAAGTTACTCTAGTGTATTTTAAAACCATAACAACTTTCCTTTTTATTCCTTTCTACTTTGTACTTTCTGTCTGCTCCTCCAAAAATGTAATCTGGAAAATAAAATTTAAAATATTTATATCATCAAAAAGAGCTTCGGAAACTCCTGTAGGGAGGTCAAAAGCCTAGATTCTGAAGAAGGCTTATTTTGAAGCTTCCCCAGATTGGTTTATCTAAATACAAACCCAGTTGAAATTTCCACTTGGATGAATTGGACAGCAGTCTCTCTTATCAGTCTATCTCCAATTCTCTTTCTAAATTAACGTTTAATTCTTCCTTTATCACAGAAAAAAAATTAGGATAGACATCCCAAAATTATAGAAATTTTCCAAATTAGAACAATTAGGTCTAGAATTTTTTGTCCCAAATTACTAGAATTATCGACCAGGTTGAATAGAGATTTGCATAAACTAGGGGTAAACATTCCATGAGAAGAGAATATTCAGAATGGGGCTGCAAATGTTATTTTGTCTATTCTCATATTTATTCATTCCACACTTAACACTCCTAACATTTGTTTATTGATTTGCCAAATGTTCTCTGTCTCCTTGTACCTAATACATATGAATCAGATTTCACTTCTGTCTGAGGACACCTCTAGTAGCCTTAAAAACGTCTCCATGGCCAATCCAAAAGCAAAAAGTGTATCTTTCTATTTTACATGTGGATTTTGTATAGCAAGATACAAATTAATTTTATGGATTGTAGGAATAAGCATCAAAAGTCATCCTGACTAGGAAATAGCTTCTAGTCTTAGGCAATGTCTCATATGAAGGTTGCAGAAAAAAGCTCTTTGTACATTTTATCAGTAAGCACTACTCCTTCTATCTCTTCTTTTTTTGTTGTTTTTTATTCCTTATTAAGGTATTACATATGTGTCCTTATTGCCCCATTGCCTCCCCCCCCCAATTCATGCCCTCACCCTCCTGTTGTGTGTGTGTCCATTGGTTAGGCTTAAATGCACGCATACAAGTCCTTTGGTTGATCTCTCCCCTTTACCCCCACCCTCCCCTATCTTCCCTCTGAGGTTTGATGGTCTGATCGATGCTTCTCTGGATCTGTTTTTGTTCATCAGTTTATGTTGTTCATTATCTACACTAATAAAAGGGAAATATGCAAATTGACCATCACTCCGCTATGCCCAACAACCAATCAGGAGGGAATATGCAAATTAGAAGGACAAAGATGATAGCTGCCCAGCTGCTCTAGGTATGGAGTAGCCAGGCAGGGCAGGATGCCTGCTTAAGAGAGGGAGGGGGCTGGGGCGAAGGAATCTACAGAAGTGGCACTCTGGCCACAGAGAAGAGGAAGACTGCAGACTCCAGAGTCTACAGTGAAGCAGCTAAGACGAAAATGGCAGATTCTGGCTGGAGTCTGCAGCA
Organism: Lasiurus borealis; assembly: GCA_004026805.1. Taxonomy (NCBI): domain Eukaryota; kingdom Metazoa; phylum Chordata; class Mammalia; order Chiroptera; family Vespertilionidae; genus Lasiurus; species Lasiurus borealis. The sequence goes on along the minus strand of PVJN01022212.1, from coordinate 8,886 downwards.
AAGGCAGCAGACTCCAGCCAGAGCGAAGGCCTGAGTCCTGGGTGCTAGAGGAAAACTGGTGCTAGAAGGCGTATTGCAAGAATCTCTTGGTGCCATGAGCCTCTTGTATTCCATAAATGAGTGACATCATGTGATACTTATCTTCCCATGACTGCCTTATTTCACTTAGCATAATGCTCTCTAGTTCCATCCATGCTGTTGCAAATGATAAGAATTCCTTCTTCTTCTTCTTTTTTTACTGCAGCGTAGTATTCCATTGTGTAGATTACCACAGTTTTTTAATCCACACATTTGCTGATAGGCACTTGGCTTCTTCATTTTAAAAAATATAACCATATTGTCATTATTTTGGTCTCTCCATGATGAAAGCTCTATCATCCCTTTAGGTGGGAGGGAGGGAGGGGAGAGACAGTGGTAGCTCATATGATAGAGCTGGTGAAGTGCCTCAACTTGGTCTTCCCGATATTCTCCCAAGTGACATGTCCCATACAGCCCCCACCCAAACAACCGACTGCATCAACTTTTGGTGCTGCTGGTTGGGCCTTCTAAATGAAGGCCCTAAATCATGTGCTCTTGACCCTGTACCAGTCACCTTTACTATTAAACTACATTGAATGGGAGTTAGAGTCTGTGAAATGTGTGTGTCTGTGAGCCAGAGGGAGAGGTAGGTAGAGAGGGCCATTCTTGTCCAAGGCCGAGATTTAGGGGCACAGAGGGTGGGAGGAGAGGGGGAGCCCTAGACCAGAAACAGGAGGCTGAGATTGGCCTCCATCTGCCCTGGCTGGTGCTCTGGGCTATGGCATCTGCCCCCATGTCTAGCTCCATGGACAACAGCCCTTCTCTTAAAAGGACTGAAGAGGAATATGGAGAAGGAGGCCGTGAGAACAGCTGTTGCACAGAGTCAATTTGAGATACAGTGGTACCTCGAGATACGAGTGCCCTAACATACGAGATTTTTGAGATATGAGCCGTCGAGCGAGCGATTTTTGTTTTGAAATACGAGCAACATTTGAGATAGGAGTCATTGCACGGATCAGCCGGCTGCACACGACCCTCCAGTTTACCGCGACTCGAGCGTCTCATAGTTTCCCACGCCTCAAGGTTATGGAATGAATTAAACTCGTATCTCAAGGTACCACTGTATTTTCTTACAGGTTCTCCAGGACTCTTCAGATCTGCCCTTTCCTATATCTCACCATGTCAGTGGACCAGGGGCGGAGTAGCACAGGAGAGGGGGGTGACCTGGGGTCCTTGGTGTGAACAGGCATTCCTAGTTGGATGTCCCACCACATATATCATCAACCCCCAGAGATGAGGATTTGCGACTGCTCTCATTCTTTTGTACCACAGTTGACAGCATTTCATTTCACAGTCTGAGTCCTTAGAAGCCAGGAAACATTTCTTCCTCATCTTTGGTGAGAAACGACGAGAGAGTCAGGCATCTCAGATATGGGAACCGAGCCAGGGGGAGGCAGGAGGAGGAAGGAGACCTGTGATGGTAGAGGGCGGAGAGACGGTTGGTCAGGTGGAAAGTCAGATATTGGTGTCCATCAGTATGACAGTGTTTATTTGGGAAGTCTTAAAAATAAGTTTTATTTCATTCACCACCACAAATTCTGAGCACGAGGCACTGTTCTAGGAATCAGATTCTACTTTGAAGGGTTTAGTGATTAGTAGTGTTGGCACATTCCTTACATTTTTCACTCATTCATTCATTCATTCATTCATTCTTTCATTCATTCTCTTATTCCCTCACTTAGTAATCAACAGGATTAAGCATATAGCTGTTGGATGAATAACCAACAGTATGTGTGTTTTCAAACATCGTGCTCCAAAGGTCTGACAGGACTAGTCTTTTTTTAAAAAAATATTTTTATTGATTTTTTACAGAGAGGAAGGGAGAGGGATAGAAAGTCAGAAACATCGATGAGAGAGAGACATCGATCAGCCGCCTCCTGCATGCCCCCCACTGGAGTTGTGCCCGCAAGCAAGGTACATGCCCCGACCGGAATTGAGCCCAGGACCTTTCAGTCCGCAGGACGACGCTCTGTCCACTGAGCCAAACCGGTCTTGGCAGGACTCGCCTTTTATGATAGCCTCATTGTCATCGTTATAGCCACTTCAGGAGAACCTGCATGTGCCACAGACTAGGTTAGGACTATCACTGCAAATATCTCATCTGTCTAGCCAGCCGGACAAGTCTAAAAGGTTCAATATTTTTCTTCTTCTAATTTATCAGATGTGCAAACAAAGGCCACATCAAAATCTGAACTCAGATCGTGGGGTTCTTTTTCCTCCTGAATCCGTACCCTGTTCTCTCTTCACGGTGCCGGCCGCCTCCCTGAAAACACAGACTGCCGTCCACAGCTGCATCTTTCCCGTGAATTAAGATTCTTATTTATTTCATCTGTTACCACTAATAACAATATTGTTAAAAAATAAGCCAATATGTGATGATAGTGTGCGAAGTAAACGTGATAATTAGGCAGCATCAGAATGAAGTTAATTACTGCCTTGATGACGGGGGTGGTGTGTGTACCGCACTGGAGAAGGCGGGAAGCATCTTAGCGGGAGGCGGTGTGTCTGCCTGCCTGCCATCCCCCCAGGCAGCGCGCACCCCGTCAGCAGGTGGCTGGAAGGGAGCGAAGACTGGGTTCACGGGCGCGACACAAATTCTTCTCACCTGGTGGGGCCATTTCCACAGGACTTCCTCTCCCATTTTGGGATTCCCTCCAGGGCCCTGTAGTAAACCCTGAGCTGCAGGTGTTTGGTTTTATAAGCCAGCCATTCACCTGTTCTCTCCGCGGCCAGATTCCGGATCCCAAGCCGATTCCTAGATGGCCCTTGTGCGCATTGTATTTATTCCAGAGCTGCTCAGAAATCTGACATGTTTCCAGCTTGAAGTTTTATGCCTCTCCTATTCACCCAATAACCACGAGTGAGCAGATTAGATCCCCCTGTATCCTACCTTGCTTATTATTATTATTATTATTAATAATAATATATATTTAAAAATATATTTTATTGATTTTTTTTTACAGAGAGGAAGGGAGAGGAATAGAGAGTTAGAAACATCGATGAGAGAGAGACATCAATCAGCCGCCTCCTGAAGGACCCCTACTGGGGATATGCCTGCATCCAGGATACATGCCCTTGACTGGAATCGAACCCGGGACCTTTCAGTCTGCAGGCCGGTGCTCTATCCACTGATCCAAACCGGTTTCGGCTACCTTGCTTATTATTAAAGGTAGGAAACCCATTACCTTGTTCCGTTGACTTTGGACCACCTTTGCTGTGCTGTGACATTTCGTCTGAACACTCCCTTTAGAAAGGGCCTGCGTTGGATGCTTGTTCTACCTGCTTCACGGTTTTATTCTTTTCGTCCCGGTGGTTTGTAAAAATGTGCATCCGGTTCCGGCCAGGGCTGGTTTTCCCCAGCGGAGATTTATGTCACATCAGCAGCTAACCCTGAGGATTATGAGCACCCACTCCGCCTCTCGCCCCGACCTGATAAAGGCAGCCGGTGCAGGGAAGGAAGCATTAGCGAGGTGGAGAGCGGATGGATTTGCATAATTTGGTTTTCTCAGCGCAGAGTGTCCGTTTTTAACTCACATCGGTCTTGCTTTGTGGCCAAATCCCTTTTCAGGGAAGACCGCGGCCCGTGTCTTTCCCCCACATCCTGGCTGCCAACAGCTGATCCCTCCGATGTTGGTATCTGTCCGAACAGATGAGAGAGACCTTCTCAGAAACATGACTTCCTGTATTAGGCCGTTTCTCACTTTTTCCAATTTTTTTGACTTCTGTATAGAGCTAGAGCTGGGAATGGCAATGCGTTTGCCACATCAATTTCGGGCGTCTCCACTGTATAACCCCTATTCTACTCATGCAGATAATTAAGGTGGTGAATGAAGGGCTGAATTAGTAGGAAAACAGGAGACGGAGCCACTGTGATCTGCCTGATGTGGGTTAATCATCAGACATCACATAGCATTTACAGCTTCCGTGGGCTCTGGAATAGAAACGGTGGCGGCAGAGAACACGGTGATCAAATCCCACTAATGAAGCGACATGTGCAGCTCGGCAGGTGCGGGAGAGGAAGGTATTGTCACTGCGAGTGCCACCGCATTGTCCTTTACCCCTTTAGGATGTACCGACATGCGTAAGTCATAATTGAGTTTGCATTCATACAAGAAAGCTCCAACCAAGTCCAAGCTCCTTTGAAAAGGGCAGGGGAGGAGGAGGAGTAGAGGGGGGAGTGAATCAGAAAGCTGGATGTCTTGAAACAACAGTTCTTTAGGGAAGCGAGGTGGGGGGAGGCGGGGGTGTTTTCTCTGTGCAGCAGGTTCGAATCCATAATAAGGCAGATCAGAATCTGAGCAACTGGAGATGGATAAGCGAACTTGTCTCCATGAAATTGCTTAAGACAGTGGTTCTCAACCTTCCTAATGCCGAGACCCTTTAAGACAGTTGCTCACGTTGTGGTGACCCCCAACCATAAAATTATTTCCGTTGCTACTTCATCACTGTAATCTTGCTACTGTTATGAACTGTAATGTAAATATCTGATAGGCAGGATGTATTTTTTGTTGTTGCAAATTGAACATAATTAAAGCATAGTGATGAATCACAAAAACAGTATGTAATTATATATTGTGAAATATTTATTTCTAATTACAAATAAATGAAATTTTGTCTTGAATCGTGGTGTAGCATGGGCAACAGTCTTCATATGACAACAGAAAACTACATTGCTACACTTTGCTACACCGAGGAGCAGGTCTGTTGGTTCCTAAGACCATGGGAAATAGGTGTTTTCTGATGGTCCTAGGCGACCCCTGTGAAAGGGTCGTTCGACCCCTAAAAAGGTCGCGACCCACAGGTTGAGAACCGCTGGCTTAAGAGGAACAGATCTACTTTCCAAGGCAAGGCCTCTGCATTCCCGCAGGGACCATCTCAGAATCTCACCACCTTGAAAGGCCAACTGGGTGGGTTTTGAAAAGGCGGGAGGATGTTCCTCAGATAGCTTGGGATTTGTACTGGTTTGCTTTCCTGGAGTGACTGCTTTTGAATGGAAGCAAGTAGACTCCAGTGGACAAAATAAAAAATTCTCAAAGACTGTCACCAACTGAAGACAGCCAAGGCTGAGCCAAGGATTTGGAAAGCGAAGCAGGCGGAGGAGACCCCTGCAGACCATTTGCGAATGTGCGAATGAGTACATTGATCAGTGTGGGCTGCCGTAACATGATACTATAGACTTAGTGCCTTGAACAACAGGTATTTATTTTCTCACCGTTCAGGAGCCTGGTAAGACCAAGATCAAGGTTCTGGCCAATTTGGTTCCTGGTGAGAACTCTTTTTCTGGCTGGTAGAGGGCTACCATCTTGCTGGGTGCTCACCTGACACATGTGTGTGAGCCTCTTTGTTTTTGGGTGCACACAGTAGGAGGAGAGGAAAGGGGCTAGCAAGCTGTCTGGTGTGTCTTCTTATAAGGGCACTAATCCAAATAAGAGGAGCCCATCCTCGTGACCTCTTCTAATTTTAATTACTTCCCAAAGGCCCCCCTCAAAATGTTATCACATTGATGAGGATGAAGCCCTAACATACGAATTTGAATGACACAGTTCACTCCATAGCAATGAATAAATCCATATGCCAGAAATTGGAATAGGCCTGTGGCAAGTATCAGGATGTCCATGTGTCTTAATTCTACTCCATTCCGTTCCATTCCATTCCATTCCATTCCATTCCATTCCATTCCATTCCATTCCATTCCATTCCACACATTCTATTCCAATCCATTATACTCCACTGCATTCCATTTCATTCCACTTTAGCTCAACAAACACCTCCTTGAGTCCCCCTGTTTTCTTTGATACCCCATTCTTCCTCTTATCCATACCCTTTTCCTATTCCTATCGAATGCCTTTTGGTGGCCAAGAGCAATTTCTTCGCTTTCTTACGCTTTTCTTCCCTGTCTCTAATTCCAACTCTTTTGTGGAGTCACTTTGAAAGCTTTGTCCAAAAAAAAACAACACACCATGATTTTGAGTTAAACTCCACTTCTTAATTCATTCAGGCCTCAGAGACGCCACTTGAACTGTAAGTCATGGTGCTCTTGATGGTCAATGGGGATAATAACAATGAGAATACTTAATAGAATAGGCAGTTGTATGTATTAGGAATGTCTCATACAAAGGGCTCAGTTCCTGGGGTCAGGCATTACAATGGAGATTAAGACATGACCTTCCTATCTTTGTGATGGTTTGGCCAGCGTGGGAAGCAGCTTTGACGGAAGATGAACCTGTTGGGTCAGACTTTGTGCCTGAGGTCAACTGACATGAAATTAGACCTTGATTCTATCCTATGTTTTATTATCATGGCAAATGACTTAGCCTCTCTAAGCCTCCATTTCTCATCTAAAAAATAAGATAAGGATACCATAGTTTGGGAGGGTGGGGAATAAATGCACCTAGGGAGTGCTTAATTTGTATGAAAATTAACTAATATTATTATTATGAGAAATCCATGATGTGCTTAACTGAGCACACGTGGCTCACTGGAATCCACAGTGTCACCGATGAGCTAGGCCTTGACCAAAGTTTACACAGTACATATGTGTTCTGTGAAGACGCCTGTGCCTCAGAGATGGGCTATGTAAAGGGGCCACTGAGACTGGGCAGGGTCCCCCGCTGATGCCAATCATTAGGAGAAAAGCCAGGACACAAAAATGCCAAGAAGGGCTGAAACCAGTTTGACTCAGTGGATAGAGCGTTGACCTGAAAGGTTCCAGGTTCAATTCCGGTCAAGGGCATGTACCTTGGTTGTGGGCACATCCCCAGTGGGGGGCGTGCAGGAGGCAGCTGATTGATGTTTGTCTCTCATCGTGTTTCTGACTCTCTATCCCTCGCCCTTCCTCTCTGTAAAAAAAATCAATAAAAAATATATTAAAAAAAAAAAAGCCAGGAAGGATGTATTTCTTTCTGACACCGCCGGGCACCCTCTAGAATGCATTCCGTGCCACACAAATAACACCACGAAACAAGAAGTCCTGGGCCACTGGGTGAGGAAGCGCCCAGGCTGTTTTCAACATGAGAGGAATGCGCTTCTCCAGGATAAAAAACACACCACGAGAGCAAATATTAGGACGCAGCCTCAGTGATGTCTTGATATCAAACAGCGATGCTCTGTTTACTTCCCTCCCGAGGTGTTAAAAATCGATGCTAACGATGACACTCTTGGTGCGCTGGTGCTTCTAGAGAATCCCTTTTCCAAACAAACGCCAGGGGTGAAGTGTGTGCAGTGCCCGGGTCCCCTATGGACCGCAGGAGCACCTGTACCCTGGAGGGGAAGGGGAGAATGAGAAAAAATAACCACTTTTTAATATACCAGCGTGCTCCTGGGGTGGGGAGGGAGCGTGTATATGTATGTGTGTGTGTGTGTGTGTGTGTGTGAGAGATATATGTGTGTGTGTATGTGTGTGTGTATGTATGTATGTGTGATATGTGTGTGTGTGTATATATATTTTTTAAATCAGCTTTTCAACCCAAACTGCATTCGATCTGTGCAGGGAGGTGTATAACAGGGGAGGTCAGTCCGCTGATTTTTATGGAGTCTGTCTGTAGCTTAAACAACAATGGGGGATTTGGAGGATAAAGGCGGCCTGAAACAGAGCAGATTATGTGGCTTTATTTTTCGGAGATTTGCTAATTCCTCTCCTCCCCCTCCTGCACGCTGGCTGAGCTGGTGAGTTTTGCAATTTTTTATTTCTTTTCCTTTCAGTTGCCATGCCAAGAGACAAATTTTAAACTTGAATTTCAGACCGAATTTCACGAAACCGGCCCTGTTACTTGGGTCAATCCTCTGTAAGCAAATCGGTGTTTCCCTGAAACAGTGGCGCCTTCTGATAAAGACCGGGATAAACGAACGCTGAACTTCCGAAGCCTCTTTTAATAACAGAAGCTGACTTCGCAGCGTGAGCAGAAACGGCTGGAGGGTTTGTGTTTCTAACGTGAAAGATGGGAGTTTACTTGGAAATCAGAAATAATGTGAAATACATTAAAAAAAAAAAAGGCCAGCTCATGAATTTTTGGTCATTAGGGGACTTGGCATCTGTATTTTCAGGATCTGGCGGGCACTCACATGGACCGTCTTCCGTGCATTAGTGGATGCCCACGTCCTTCCAGTAAAAGAGGGACCTCATTTGGTTTGTAAATGGGAATTTAATTTCTGGCCGGGGTTTCGCACTGGATTTGCATGCAAGCTGCTGGGCCAGAGAGAGCTGCAGGGACCACCCACTTTAGAGCTCACACTCCCCTCCTCGATGTGCTGGTGGGAGGATTGCTTTCTCTCTCAGCCTCACACTTAAATACTCCTTGTGCTCACATCTTGTACCTGTTGCCGGATCCAGAGATGCTCATGGAAGGACCTTGCCCTCACAAGGAGGCCAGCCTAGTGGCCATCCCCAAAGACTGATGTGCGAGATCTTTCCATGTTGCCTCTGCTACAGATTACATCAATGTGATAGACACATGCATTGCATTCATTCTTTTTTCCCCCCCAAGCACATGGATTGTAATTATGTTTAAGTTTTACAAACTTTGTTTTTCCTTTATTTTTTAAATCTATATACTTTTTATTGTTGACTAGTGTCCCGGTGCACAAAATTTGTGCAGGAGGAGGGAGAGGATTCCTCAGCCCAGCCTGCACCCTCTCTAATCAGGGACCCCTCGAAGGATGTCCTACTGCTGGTTTACAGAGATCAGGCCTAAACCGGCAGTCGGACATCCCTCTCACAATCCAGGACTGCTGGCTCCAGCCACTCATCTGCTTGCCTGCCTGCCTGATTGCCCCTAACCATTCTGCCTGCCAGCCTGCTCACCCTCAAAT
>PVJN01022211.1:0-33340 GCA_004026805.1 Lasiurus borealis | reverse complement strand
CTCTTTAGGAAGAGGAAGAAGTAAAAGGTAAAGATAAAAATCATGAACAAAAAATACATATCTATCAACAAGTGAATCTAAAAGATGAATTAAAAATGTGATGAACAGAATAAAGTGGTGAATATAATAGAATCAGGAAAGGCATGAGGGGGTACAGGGAGAGACTGGACAATAACCATACACCTATGGATGAGGACAACGTGGGGGGAGGTAAAGGAGAGGGAGGGAAGCTATTGGGGGGAAGAGAATCTAATGTAATAATCTGAATACTAAAGATTTATTAAATTAAAAAATAAATAAAAATTAAAAATAAAAATCATCCCAAATATTTTGGCATCAAAATGAACCTGCAAAACAGCTATTGTGATTAGTGAAAGATCAGCTAATCAGATAGCCTTTGAAAAACCAGGATCTTAATAATCTAAGGAGAAAACATTTTCAGTCCATAGGGTGTAACAAAAACTTAGTTCAAGAAGTTCCAGCAAAGTAGAATGTCTTCTAGTCTCCACTGTTTTTTAGTATTCCTTTAATTCTACTACATGCCACAGTTTGTGTTAGAAACACTCAACAACACTAAAGACCATGACCATTAGAGATGGACACTCTTGTTGACCAAGGCCATAAACCCAGGTTGGGATTGTGGAGCCCAAAAAGTCAGTGCCTGACTACACATATGACCTTGAACAAACGTCCCTGGTGTGCTCTTCACTGTCTCCACTGTTCAAAGTGGGGAACAATCACTGTTCAAAGGAGAGAAACAATCATTGCTTCAGGCCAAAAGATGAAGAGGAAAATATTGGTAAGATTCCCAGAAATTTCTAGTAGAGAAGTGTGGTTAAACGATAATTATATACCAGCATATTTTCCCAGGGTAAGTAAGTAAGCAGGGAAAAGACTACTTTCAAGAAATCCCATCTAATGTCAATTAATCCATAACAGAAAAGTGAAAAACAGAATTTCTTTCTATTTTTCATGTTAATTGGGCAATTTTTAAAATATGTTTCACAGTATCAATGAAATGTGAATCTTTTTTTTTAAAGGAGGCACTGAGGCATATACGTATTAAGATTGTTCTGAGCATAGGTCTGGACTTAGCCATATTGAAGAAAATAATTGCTTCCATTTTCATCAAAACAGAGTGTAATACACTCTTATTTCTTTTGAGATTGTAAAGATCAAGAAGCCAATGGGCATACAAAAACTCCTTCCACAGAAAATAATTACTCCCTCTTGTTAAGCATTAGACAACCACCTTCTGCATAAGCCTCTTGCTCCCAGTGAGAGTTATTGGTGACCAGCTCTAAGGCTTCTGCACCACATTGTGAAGTCTTTGAGCAAACTCTTTGATGTACTAGATATAAATTCACTTTTTTACTAAGTCAGCATGTGTTACATGTTGGCTTCTTCTTCCCACATTGTTTTGGTTTTCTGTACAAGTATGCTTATTTTGGCTAAAGTCAAGATGTTCAACCTTCTGGATGGCTTTGTCCATTATGGTCCCTGAGAGCCATAATGAAGTGTGGGTGAATCTGCTTCTAAACTGATATTTGTTTGTTATTTTTGGAACTCATAAGTAAATTGCAAGAGAATTGATTTGCTTTAGTGAACTTCTGTACTTACTAATTCTTTATGTTGTTCTAACATGGTTTTCTATGATTAGGGTTATTATATATGTATTGGGGGAGATTAATAGAGTTTATTGAAATCATCTTGTCTAACTAGAGGGAGTTTGTGAAGCTCATACAAAGAAACTTTACTTCCTAGTTCAGATTTACAGATAAAGAGTTCCCTTTCTTGCTGATATAGCTATTTGGATCTATTCACTTGTCATGAAGACTTGAATTACCTTTTTCTATTAAAGAAGAGGAATGCTTTCTTCTTAGCTCTGATCTTTAGTATGCGTGTTCATATATAATGTCTGTTCCTAAATTATCTCTAGTTAATAACCAAATCAAGAAACTATGCTTCACTTATAACTCAAAGTTTATAATATCACAGCCTCAAAATTATGGTTGGTCTGAGCTCCAACTTGCCTATAAAGAAATTATGTTTATTGATACATCTCTTAGGGTAAATGAAACTAAGGAGAAAATAAGCAAATGGGACTATATCAAAATAAAAAGCTTTTGCACAGCAAAAGAAATTATCAACAAAATGAAAAGAGAATCCACTGCATGGGAGAACATATTTGCTAATGATACATCAGATAAAAGGTTAATTTTTAAAATATATAGAAGACAAACAATACAATTTAAAAAATAGGAAAAAGAACTAAACAGACACTTCTCTAAAAGTGGACATATAGAAGGCCAAGAAACATATGAAAAAAATGCTCAAATCACTGAGCATTGTCATTTTAATTTGCATCTGAGAGAAAATGAGGAATCACCTCACACCTCTCAGAATGGCTATCATCAACAAACAACAAATGCTGGCAAGAATATGCAGAAAAGGGAACTCTCATGCATTACTGCTTGGAATGCAGACTGGTACAGCCATTGTAAAAAAAACAATATGGAGTTTCTTCAAAAAAATAAAAATGGAACTCTCATTTGACTCAGTGATTCCATTTCTAGAACTTATATCCTAAAAAACCAGAAACACTAATCAGGAAGAATATATGTACCCCTATGTTCATAGCAGCACAATTTATAATAGCTAAGATTTGGAAACAGCCCAAGTGTCCATTAGATGATTTCAATAAGTATCACATGATTTTACTCATATGTGGACTCTCATGAACAAAATAAACTGATGAGCAAAATAGGTCATGAGACATAAAAGCATGGAACAGACTGACAAATTTCAGAAGGAAGGTGAAGGTTGGGGTTGGTGGTGGGGGTGGTTGAGTGATTAACTGACAACTTATATACGTACTAGAGGCCTGGTGCATGAAATTCATACACAGGTAGGGTTCCTAGGCCTGGCTGGTGATCAGGGCCAATTGGGGTCTTCCAGCTGCCAGCCAAGGTTTTCCTTCATTCCACATCACCCCCTGGTGGTCAGCACTTGTCATAGCAAGTAATTGAACTCCCAGTCTTCAGGTCAAATTTCCAAGAGGACAATTTGCATATTAGAATTTCATATATATAAATATGCATAGCCCATGGACACAGACAATAAAGTGGTGAAGGCCAATGAAAGGTAGATGTGGGATGTAGGTGTCAATGGGAAATAAAACAACAAAGGGGACATCTATAATACTTCCAACAATAAATGTAAAAAATTAAATTAAAAAGAAAAAGAAATTTTCCCCTGCCCATCATGTTACACATGGTTGATCCTCTTGTTTCTTTGTTGTACACCTACAGCAATCCTTGGAAGACCCACAATCCTTGAGAAGTGGCCTCAGACAGGAGCCTTGCCCTCTCCTTGGCCAATTAGTTCCAAACTGGTAGCATATCCTTTTTCAATCTCTGATGGACCAGCAGAGATCAAAATCCAACTTTGAACAATATTTCACCAAAACCTTGGGTATTAGAAAAGGAAAGTCCAACCCAGGCTAGAAGTAGTGTGTTTCAGAATCCACACACCCTGTCATGTCTTCAAGGACCTTTACAAACTGTTCTCTGGCTTTCTCCAGTCAAACTCCCAGTTTGTTCTCACCTCCTCCTCCCACTATCACCTTTGGTCCTCAGAATCCAGCCCTAGTTGTCTTTAGGCTTTGAAAGGAGAATCCCTACCATTACTCAGAACTCTACTCTTTCCTCATTTTGCTAGACTGAAAATCCTATTCCCAGGTAAACTGAGAGTTTTAGATTCCTTTCTACCTGAGGAAACTCCCCAGTAGAAAAATGACATCAGAAAAATCATAATTAAGCCTTATTACATGAGGGTGACAGAAGTAACTGTATATGAGACACACCAACTGTGTGGTAGAGTTGCTTTTCTATAGACACTGCTCTTTCTTTGGGTCTCAGCTCTGGAGCTCTGGAAACAACTACTGCACACACAGTGTCTTTAGAATGAGAAAGGCCCAAAAATGTTAGAACATACATCCCACACCCACATCCACACAACTATGTCTCCCAGACAGAAGTTTGGCACAATCTTCCCCCAAATTTATGTTATCAAATACAACACTTCTCAGTCTCAAACATCTGTGTTCAGATTAATGCTAACCTCATATTTCCCTCTAGAGCAGTGGGTGAATAATTGACTTACATTTTTGTAAATAAATTGAAGGCTCAGTTGTTTTCCCAGACCAAAAGTGACAATTTGCCTGTGAAGTAAATTCATGTCCCTACCCTAGGAGACTGGAAATTGCTTTCAGCTTTAAATGTTTTCCTTCTTTTCCCAGCTACTAAAGATAAATTTCTAACAATATCTCAGGGCCAGTGCCAACTAGGGTAATCCATGGCATATCTGTGGAATTATGAGAACCATGCCTATTTTGTTTTTTTGTTTTTATGACTATGCTATCATATACACCAGTGGTTCTCAAAGTGTGGGCTCAGTTAAGCAGAATTTCCTGGGAACTTGTTAGATGTGTGAATTGGTGGGTTTCATCCCAGACATACCTACTGACTGAGAAACTCTGAAAATGGGATCCAGCAGGCTGTATTTTATTGAGCACTGCAGGTGAATCTGATCACTAATACACACCAACCTTAGCAAAAAGCTTCACAGAAATGGCTTGTTTACTGGGAAGACTCACTGGAAAGGCATCCACTATCCTTCAGGTGTACCTTCTAGGTTCTTGTCCTTGGTTAAGAGAGCTGATGCCCCGTGAGGACCAGAGATAACAAAATCTACAACACAAGATGCTTAATTTTCTCTTGTCTGTGCTAAAATCATTTAGAAAGTTCAGTAATTACTTGAATAAACAAAAACTATTGAGATCAGTGAGCTGAACTGAATCCTCAGGTCAAACGATACAGGGTTGAGAATGTACTTGTGTGTGTGGGGGGGGTGAGGGATAGTGTAGAACTGGGGAGGATTGCTTACGATCACAGCCACTGTCCCAGGAGAGCAGAGAGAATGTTTTGTTTATGTTGGCTGCTTCCATCGCCCAAAGTGGCTGTCTAGCAGACCACTTACCCAGATATTAATTCTCTTGTTCCCCTATACTTAGATGGTATGATTCTAGAAGTCTCTTAGAATGACTTGGAAGTTCTGAGTCAGACGAGTGCAGCACAAGGGAAGAACCCCACTCATCCTGTCTCTCTAGGAAATAAGGTCAGAGGGTAGCCCAATTTCACCAGGACAATCCAGGAATCCTGAGCTTTGGCCTACCTTTCACTCTGCTTTGCCCCTGGAGATCCATGCAACCTCTCAGGCTGAAGACAGTAGGGCTGGAGAGGGGGAGAGCATTGCTCCCATATCACAAGTATGATTACCAATGAGTAGACTATAGGGCTCAAGGGGGTGGGTGGAGAGGGCGGTGGACAAGTCAGGCCATAGTCCTAGTTTGAAGTGTAATATACTAAGGCACGTGATGTATGGGTCTCCATTTATGCTCTTATCTTCAGCAGTGTTCAACGTGTGACTTTAAGTCTTATTACAATTTTTTAGGAATTAAATTCAGCTCAATTAAGCACTCAACATGTGCAAGGCTCAGTGCTTGGTTTCATTGGCACACAGAAAGATGAAGGAGCCCATACTACCAGAGCTGAGGGCAGAGATACATACTGAAGGCTTACCACACACCATGCACGATTGAAGAAGGGAAAAATCCAAGACCTGATATTTTAATAGCTTACCAATCTAAACTTTCCTTTAGCCTGGGGAGCCTCTCTGAGAGAACGCCCGATTCCTGTCCTTGCTTGACATAATATGGTGGTAGAAAGCAGTTTCTAAGACCTGGCAGCCTTTCCCTGGACCTGGCGATCTAGCTTAGACTCCCAAGGAGCCTTAGGAGGGCTGGCCAAGGTGGGAGCTCCCATCCTAGTAGTCGCTGCATCTGTGCTGTGGCTCTCTCCTGGTGGAGCAAGGTTTTCTTCCATACACTGTCTTTGACATAAAACTTAAGTCTCCAGAATGGCTTTATCATATGCAAGAGACACCTCACAAAGCATTTTTTCTGTAACTTTCTTGGAGACTAGCATCTTATTCTTTTACTTCAAGATCATAAAGCACATGAACTAACCCAGAAGTGGGCAAACTATAGCCTGGGGACCAAATCTGGCCCATCACCTGTTTGTGTAAATAAAGCTATATCTGAACACATATACACCCATTTGCTTAAAAACGGGTGAGCTGATGCCCAGCCAGCATGCTCAGTGGTTGAGCATCGACCTATGAACCAGGAGGTTATGGTTTGATTCCTGGTCAGGGCACATGCCAGGGTTGCGGAATCGATCCCCAGGGTAAGGGCATGCAGGAGGCAGCCAATCAATGACTCTCTCATCACTGATGTTTCTATCTCTCTCTCTCCCTTTCTCTTCCTCTCTGAAATCAATAAAAATATATTTTTAAAAAATAAAAATGGCCCAGTTGATAGTTGCATCAGAGACTACACAGTCTATGAAACCTAAGATATTTGCATTAAAAAATAGCCAAGTCCTCATCCAAAGTCACTCAATAAGCAGGAGAAAACCTTCAAATTCCTCCCTGCACTCCAATTTCTGCCATGAATAGCTTCATTTGTAATTCAGGCAAACTACATCACTCAAAGTAAAACAGAATGTCCTGCAGACAAACTTAAAGGAATAAACAAGGAATGTCGGGGCAGCCAGAGGCAGGCAGCTAAGGAAAACTGTGAGCACTCCAGGGCTGAAGAAACAATGCAGGAAAGAGTTACGGGGGCCAATGAGAAGGGCCCCCCCCACTCCAATGATCTTGGAGTGGCATAACTGCCAACAAAAAAGCAACTTCTAAGCAGGTGGAAATATTGACCAAACACTCTAATATGTCTCTCTTTCCTCCCATATCCTACTGCTGCCTCCCATTGGCTGAACCTAACTGGAAGCAAGATAGCACTAGATCCCAGATGATACAGTCCAAAGTAGGGTGCAGAGAAAGACAGATAAGGGATTGAGGTGTTGGAGGAAGGGTGACTCACCAACACAAAGCTCCCTCCACCAAAATATGTCAATCAAATTAATAAATGTTGGGTTACATTAATTAGGATTTCTAATACAAGTACAGAAATACAAGTCAAATAAGTTTATATAATGAGAAAACTTATTAACCCAGATTACAGGAAGCCCCATAGTGAAAGGGCTTTGGGGTAGATTGATTTAGTAGTTTTAGGTTGCCATCAAGGAGATCTAAGTATTTGCATCTCCCTACTGCACTCATCTCAACAAAGTCAACTTTACTAGTATTCTGAGGCTGGCTTACCAGTAGCAATTAAGAAAATGTCTCTTGCTTGTCTGAAGTTCACCAGGAATGAGGAGACAAGGAGGCAAATGAACAGGTTCTAGGTGTTTCCTCTCCATTCCCAACAGTTTAGATGCTGGCTTGTGTTGATAGTTGTATAGATACACAATAGGCCCCTTTACTTGCATTTTAAGATGCCCAGTGGTTGCCTGAAATTGTTCATAGTACTAAATCCTAATCAACTTCTGCTGGAAATGTGACAGCAGCTTCTTTTTCAGCGGATGCAGCCTCTCCAATAATTTTTGTATTTTGCATTTCAAACCTATTTCTGAATCTGTGTAACCCTTTCTTGCCTGCAGTAAATGGCTTGGTGTCACTCATTTCAGGTAGTCCCTTGCTGACATCATCCTATAGCACAATATGTTGCCATCAAATTCAACATGTTTCTGTTCATGTCTTCCACCCCCAAACTCAATGCTTTTTCCATCTTAACTAAACACTTATCATCTACTAAACCTTTAATGTCTGCAGTTTGAGGTGCAAGAGCCAAACTAGCACACATTTCTTTTTCCTTCTTCACAATCTTACTGATAGAAGTTCTGTTTTTATGGTAGATCTTAGCAACCTGGCATATGATTTTTTTTCTCTTTTTCATTAAATCAAGAACTTTCATTTTTCATTTAAAGGAAGCGCTTTGCAACTTCTCTGTGATATATCCGAATTGCCAGCATCACTACTGGTGCACTGTTGGGCCATTATTAAGTAAAATAAGGGTTACCATGACAGTCCATCTAATAACTGATACAGCTACTAAGTGACTAACGGGTTAGGAGTGTATACAGTGTAGAGATACTGGACAAAGTGATGAGTCATATCCTGGTGAGACAGAGCAGGATGGCAGGAGGATTCCATTACCCCACTCAGAACAGTGGACAATTTAAAACTTATGAATTGTTTACTTCTGAAATTTTCCACTTGATATTGTTTTATCATGGTTGACCATGGGTAACTGAAACCATTGAAAGCAAAACCGCAGATAGGAGGGAACAATTGTTTTTATTCTTGCCCTCTTTCTCGTTTTACTCTCTTAGCTAGATTCTTTAAGCTTCCCTGAACTCCCTCTACATTTTATTGGCTCTGGTTGGTTTAGTCCTAACAATCCCTGAATCAATCACTGGTTAAGGTGAAAATTATCTTCATTGGTTAGGGCTAGACTAGACATCTGAAGGATGGAATTGATAGGAGAGTGTCAACCACTATGTAAAGTATTGTAACAATTATAATTGTCTTCTTTCAGGTGTGCTTCCTCTTCTCTATCACCTTGTCTGCAGGTGTTTGCCACCCACATCATCTGACACATGAGGCTCCTTCTGAAAATAGGTTAATTTACACTGTAAAATGCTGGTTCCTGCTCTTGTTCAGAACCGGAACAGATATTCCACAACAGTTCATGTGACCCCGGAAAAGTAAAAAATGAATTTATGGGAAAAGCCTGATTGAAGTTCTAATTAGATTTTCTCACAAGTCTTTGGTAAGTTATCCATCCTTTGTGGTTTAACTTTCTTCTACATAATTAAGATATATAATAGTTGCAGCCCCACAGCATGAAAAAATTATATAATGTGAGCTCAGAGGGTTTAACAGCTGAAACTAATTTTAAGGTCTTTAAAAGGTGCGAGGTGTTTTTCACACCTTTCACTGCACCTGGCAGGCATTGGGTCCCCTTGCTGAAATCTCCATGTGGCCCTGGTTTGATGACTTTTACATATTTGTTGAAGGCAATCCACTGTCCAATTTCATCATGAGCACTCTGTTGCCACTGGCCTAATCCTAACCTTCTTCCTATCCATAAGTGGCCTGAGATTTTAATCTAGTTTATATAGGAAAGAGTCAGCAATATAACTTACTTATTATTCCCAGATGGTGAGACAGTGAGACCAGAGTATGATTACAATCTTGACAGTTACCAGTCACTGGCCGTTGACTTCCTGAGATCAGTGGTTATCAGAAGGGCAGAGCCCCTTTAATGCAACAGAATTCCCATTGAATATCTAACCTATTACCTCTGGGTAACTTTTGAAATAAAACCCCCACTACAAAGATAGGGACAATGACAAGAGTCTTGGTGGTGATAGAATATCCTCTTCTAACAACATTTGAAGCACATGAACACAATATTTCTAGGCCATCAGAAGCTAGTTTTGGTCAGTATAAATAAGTCAGAACATTGGCTTTTTTTAAAATCCAAATTCTCCCCACATTTTTTTAAGGCATTTCTCTTACAAAATGTTAATCTAAAACTTTGACAAACCACAGCATTTTTATGGCTTTCCATAGTGGATTTTCTATACACATTGCAGTAAAATGCCCTATGAAAATTATTATATTAATCAACAGTGACTCATTTAAAATTATAGTTTATGACCTCTTATTTTTAAAAAGGTCCAATTTTTATCACTACCCCAGGTTTATTTTTACTTAAAATTAACATCACAGTTCAGAATAGGAAATGCCACTGGAAAGTTGTTTCTTAAACCAAAAATTTTGTTTCCAAAAAGAGAGGAGAACAGATGAACATGATAATGCTAATAATTATGTTATGTGATTTTTATAACCAAGCAGTTTATAAAACTGCTTTTGTGAGTGGTACAAAATATTTGAACAAGTTTTCAAACCAGTTGGTGATTTATTAAATATTAGCAATTGTTATTACAGGTTGAGTTTTACGATCTATGGTTGATTTATTTGCATGGATTATCAGAGCGCATAACCAGGCTAGCATTCTGCTTTGAAAATGCTACCCAGTACCTGACTCAACTTTGAACCACTTATTATAATTGGTTAATCTCCTAACTTAATCACATTTATTTTCCCCTTTTTTGTTAAATTTATTGGGGTGACATTGGTTATTATTATTATTATATGTTTCAGGTGTGGGTTTCTATGTTATAAGATCTGTATATTGCACTATGTGCCCACCACCCAGTTAAATCATCTACCATCACCATATATTAGGACCCCCTTCACCTTCCTTTCCCTTCCTTCTGGCAGCTACCACACTGCTTGCTGATTGTTTTCATGAGTTTCAGTTTAGTTCTAAGCTTTTTCTGACTGACTTATTTCAAGGGCCATCATGTTGTTTGAAATGGCAGTATTCATCCTTTTTTACAACTGAGTAGTATCTCATTAATTGGGTAATTTTCATATAGCCTCATTCCATAGTATAAATTTAATCATCTTCAATCAATTTTTTGTTGTCTTCATAAAGTTCTGCATTAAATAATCCTCTGTGTATATTGGCATGTACAAATACTACCTTGTTTGAATTCCAACTGCTAATTAATTTAAGAATTCTGGCTCTCATAGTGATTGGTTAAATGGTAAACCACACCCATCAGAAAGAATGTCCTTTTATGGAATGATGTTGTACTAGGACATATTTCTCCCTATATCTGCTAAATATTATGCTTTCATCATATGAATCTAAGGACTACACTAAGAGGAACAATTGACTTTTATGTATACACTAGAGGCACAATGCATGAAATTCATGCAAAGGGCTCGGCTCTAGCTGCCTCGGCTTTGTCTGGAAGGTCATCCAGAAGGATGTCCAAATGGATATCCAGAAAGTTGTTTGGCTATTCGGTCTAATTAGCATAGCACATTTTTATTATTATAGATTGATCTCATGTCTGGTCAAGTTGGTGATTCTTTTATTATTTCTAAATAATTTATACAAAAATACATTTGTGTTTTCTATGGGTACAATGATAACGATCTAATTCCTTTAATCTTTCCTTGTATTATTGTGCTAGTTAAGATCTCAAATATTTTGCAGCCTTATCTTATACCTAGTTTTAAAGAGAATTATTCCCTACCAATAGTTCTGCATTAATACTTGGAAAAAGATAACATTAATACTTTTAAGAAGATAACACTTACAATAGAAAATTACAGTAGAAAAATTTATAAAGTCTCTAGGAATAAATGTGGTCAAATATATATGACCTGTACACAAAATAAGTCAAGAACATCTAAGCTGAGGAAAACACTATGTTCATGGTCAGGAAGAGCAAATGTCCTAAAGAAGTTTATTTGATCCTAAATGATCTATACATTTCTTATAACCATGATTAAAATATCATGGAACTTAGATAGGTTGATGTTAAAATGTAAATAAAAGAAACAAGACTCACTGCAAAAGTATTGTAATTAGGCAATGTAGAATGTGTCTAGAATTAACCAGTAAAATAGAATATAGAACACAGATGCACTGGTGCTATGGACTTTATGCCATGGAAAACCATTAGGGGATGAAGGGATCTTCATAAATGAATATGGAAAAATTGTCTGCACCTGGATGAAAAATAAAAGAAATTAAGTTCCTACCTAAACTATAAGCAAAATTAACTCTAGATAAATTGAATGCCTAAATATCCAAAGTAAAATTTTGTAATTTTTTAAAAAATATTTAAGTAAATATATTTTAGATCTTAAGGTAGGAATTCTTTCTTAAGCAATCACAAAAGCTAACTACAAAATAAAATATTGTTAAACTTAACTACATTTAAAATTGAGAGCTTCTCTTTATCAAATAATAGAATAAACTTGAAAACCATATTTATAAAACATCATTAGCAAAGAACATATCAGAATATGTAGATATATAGATATATAGATACATAATAAATAAGGAAAAGAAAAGCTTCTGTGTTATTTTAGGAAAATTATCTAGTATCAGATCTGTGACCTTTGACACAATGCTACCTTATTTCTCATGACATAAAATAATATTTGAACTTAAATAAGACACTAATTTATTTTTTAAAATTACAGTTTGTTCATTTTTGTTCTGCTTATTTCTTCTAGGAAAGTTACCTACATGGGAATTTTTCTCTCTACACTGTCTCTCTCTATATAAAAGCCTAAGCAACTGAACAACAGAATGACTGATCAACTGGTCAACTGGTCAACCGATCAACTGGTGAACCGGTGAACCGGTGAACCAGTCACTATGACATGCCCTCACCACCAAGGGGCAGATGCTCAATGCAGGAGCTGGCCCCTGATAGTGCGTTTCCACAGCGGGAGTGCTGCTCAGCTGATTGACCCATCCTGGCTGCCCACCAGCCCTGCAACAGCCACTCACTCCCCCAGTAGTCCTGCAGGTCCAATCTCCGGAGAATGGGCCAGGCACTGATGGGCTGGTGCCACTGGCACATTCCTGACAGCGCCACTGGCTTCCCGGTCATTGGACTTAGGCACCATAGTTGCTTCCCCTCCCTAGACGCTCCGCAAGGAAGAAACAATACAAAAATAGCCACCAGGTGGCTCCTGACAACCGGCTCTGACGTCAGTGGGATAGATCTGGATCTGGGCCAGCAAGGGCATCCCATTGCCCATCCAGAGGGCTGAATATGTCCCAGCCCCACCATATCCCTGTCGAGACGGGTGCCAGATGCAGGGCTCATGGCTGGCTGGGCAAGCGCCACTGTGGAGGTGCAAGCCTCTCCTGATCAGACTGACTGTGTGTGAGCTTGAAGGAGGCACAGCAGGCCCAAGATGAGTGGGAACAGCAGGCAGAAGCAGCAGGGGGCATTGGACTGACAGTTTCGGCCCAATCCCTGCAGGCCACACCGAGGGACACCCACCCATGCACAAATTTGTGCACAGGTCCTCTAGTATATTATAATGAGTTTACAAAAGCCATTTCTATTGAAATAGTGGCTTTTATTTTAATCTATTGTCAGATGATATTTTTTATGTATTTGGCTAATCCGAAGATTTTCATGCTCCAAATGTTTTTAATGAGAAACTGTAACTCCTCTGTCATTTTATTTTTATTTTGAGAACTTGGGGGTTTGCATCCCTATAATATACTATGTGGCAGAGTTGAAATATAGACAGCAGACTCCCACTATTGGTCCCCTGAGAGCCACTAGACCACAGCGGGCCCTGATCCCCACCTCCCATGCCCAGGCACCTTTCTCTTTCACATCTTCTCATCGACTTCTTTGGAAGCAGGTTTCCAGGAATCATAGGACCAGATAGAGAAATGAGCTGGGAAGTTTATGCTTCATTGACAACAGAGGAGAATGGGGAAATCCTCCCAACTGAAATTTTAACTCATTGCTTATTGTGGTCACTTTGGAAAGCCATCAGAAAAGTTTCAACCAGCTGTTAAGGAAGTGGGATATTTTTCAGTTTTCACACTTGTGCAATATGATTTCAGAAGAAATAGGAAAAGTTTATGTGTGTGTCGTGTATGCGTGCGCGCGCACACACACACGCGCGCGTTTAGAACAGAAGCAAAAGCTGGAAGTGTATGGATGTGTAATGACAAAGTAAGAAAATGAGTGAACCATCACAGCATCACATGAGCACAACCCTGGGCTTTCCTATATTACTTGTCTTTACAGTAACAGTCAGTTCAACAGTTAGAGCCCAGGCTGAAGCAAGGAGCCACACAACAATGGCAGGGTAGGGCTAACAAGGGGTGGTTTAAGGACGCACTGTAGATGAAGCTGGGTACGGTGCTTAAGTACAAATGTAAATGCTACCCAGTACCAGACTCAACTTTGAACCACTGCCCAACTAGGACATGGAGTTTCTCTGGAGTGGTTGCTCATCTAACCTAGCTTTTCTGTTTGCCTCCAAATGTTATGTGCACACATGTCAGACAGGAATTTGAACTGAAGAGAAGTCCCGATGACCTCTATTTATTTAAATTGGGAAAAAAATAAGAGGCAGTCCTGGTCACGAAGGGAATTCCTTGGGATAAAATTATTTGTTGTCAGCCTTGCAAGTGGCCTGGTATATGCAGCAGAGTAACGACTAGTCCAGATATGTCTGGGTTTAGGAGCCACAGGAGAGGCACAACCATTCTAAAATAATCAGCAAAGGAATCCATGCAGGAAGGAACTTGAATCAAAGAGAACCCAGCTTACTATCTCTCAATACTGACTCTCTGCATCTCACCTCCTCCTTCTCATCTTCTTCTCTCCAGAATCTCAGCAAGTATCCCATTTAAGTAAAATTAAGATTTCCACCTCATGCCTTTTTCTCCATCTACTCTGGAAAGTTCAGCAAAGGCAAACAAACAGAGAAAGGATGGGGATACATGTGTTGTGAATACAGGGTTTACACAGATAATACTTGTGAGAACTCATTTATGCCAAATGCCAGTATACTTTGTAAAATTTGTAATCAGATTTTGAATTTTTTTCCCCAAATTGCAGTAATATGTGTGTTAGATAAGTTACATTCACTCATGAGTTATAGTGGTGTTCGCCATTAGTTCAATGTTAATGAATAAATATATTAAATAAAGTATCTTTAAACAGAAACATACTTGCCCAGCTAGTGTGGTTCAGTGGTTAAGCATAGACCTATGAACCAAGAGGTTACGTTTTGATTCCCGATCAGGGCACTTGTCCAGGTTGTGGGCTCGATCCCCAGGGTGGGCATGTAGGAGCAACTGATCAATGATTCTCTTTCATCATTGATGTTTCTATCTATCTTTCTCTCCCTCTCCTTTTCTCTCTGAAATCAATAAAAATCCATTTTTAAAAGTTTATAAACAGAATCACATTTAATAGCAAGTTATGTATTAATTTTAATGAAAATGTTGTGATCAGAGGACTGCAGAACTTATCCTTTCATTTCTCCTAGAAACAATGGCTCAATATTTGGCCATTCAATGTTTTCAGTGTCTTTGTAAAACATAACTTGCAGAAATAAGGAGACTCACCTATCCATACATATAAAATAATAGAGGAAGAAGAGAATGATTGAACAATTACAGCTCTTCGTCCCCACCTTTTTTCCTTCAAATTTGTATTGTTTTTAATTATCTTAAAGAGAAAAGGTTAAAAAAGAATTTTAAGTTACAATACCAAGTAATACTTTTTAATGATTTTATTTAGGCCTAGGGCAGGAAGTAGGGGGCAGGGAGGAGAGTTGGGAAGGGGAGTCGTGCAGGTAGGATGAGTTAAAAGAGGTCAATGAGGGAAAAAAATAATACTTTCAACAATAAAGTCTTTTTAAAAAGAACTAAATTTCAAGCCTCATACCTCTTACAATTGAGAAGTTTTACTTTACTATAATCTCAATTCTCTTCTAGGGGTACAAAGATCTTTCAGTCCAAAACACAAAATCCTTGAAATATTTACTTTATAATTCACGTCAAGAACACTGGGTAATTGCAGTGTTCCTTTCATTTTCCAAACTTTATAAAACATTTTCTAAAAGATGTTTTTGTGAGCTCTTTTTAGTTTGCAAAACATTACTTTTTTTCATCTAAGCTATTGTTTTTCAGAGAAAAATTTCATTAATACCAAGGATGTTTCCCCAATTAAGTAACAACTTGTGCTAGGACAACAATTAAGATTCTTGTTTAATAATCATCCTTGGTGAAGCTTACCAGACTGACTGTGGAAGAAAATTTGAAAACAGAGAAAGAAAAAGAGAGAGAGAATGCATTACCCCCAGAAATCACTTTTAGCCAGATCCTAGGACCTGCAACATTATGAACAGTGTTCTATATATAGCTACCTGATATCTTGGAGAGTTCTAAAATTGGAAAGCAATTTTTCCATGAATCCCCTAAAATAATTTTTAAGGCAACTCTAAACAAAATATTCCCTTTTCATTCTGTTTAGGTTTTTTTTTTTAAAGTCTACAGTGACAAAATTTCTTCCTGCTACAATTAGATCCTTCTTTAGAAGGGTGGAAAAAATTGCCAAGCATGGCAGCCCTAGTCTAATCAAACCCAGGACTAAATTCATCATGTGTGGATGGAAACTATAGACAGGTTCCCTCTGCTGAGAGGAATGGTGGGCCATAAGATTTCTCCTTACCCTCCAACATCCAAGGAATTCCTAGAACTTTCATCAAATACAACTGAAGCTTTCTCCTGGGACTCCCACCTTCCTGGATAGAACCCATGATATCACTATCATTGACTGCCTATATTCTGTGTGACATCTCTAAGCACATTTATTAGCACCACCTGCAAATCTCTCCCCCAATATATTCTAGGTATACAAGCAGTTTCTCAGATGTAGTTTTTGATTCCGAAATATTAAGAGTTAGATTGAGAGTATCCTCAAGTGCAGTCCTAGAATTACAAGAGCTCAAATTGG
Organism: Lasiurus borealis; assembly: GCA_004026805.1. Lineage (NCBI taxonomy): Eukaryota > Metazoa > Chordata > Mammalia > Chiroptera > Vespertilionidae > Lasiurus > Lasiurus borealis. The sequence continues at coordinate 16,934 of PVJN01022211.1, read as the reverse complement.
TGCTCTTGGATTCTACCTCACTTCCACTCTAGGAAGTGTGTGCTTCCAAGGTATCTGCTATGGATACCAGGGATTGCTTTAACCCTTGGTGCCATAGTATTCTATCATATTTCCCCATCCATTGACTGGCTCTCAGATAAGCCAGTCCTATTTGTCCCCTGTATCCTAACTCATTTGAACACAAGTGGAAGGACTGTATGTCCTTTTCTTGCTTGTGAGAATTGATGAAAGGTAGCAAGGGAACATTGATCAAGCCATTTAAAGAGGTGATGCCATGAAAATAATGATAGTGTAACAGCTTCTCTCAGGAAGTAGGAAGTATACCATTAACCCAGTAATAAAAGCATCATGAGCCAGGAAAGATGAATTCAGTATGATCAGGGAGATTTCTGTGAGTGTTGAGAATATGAAAATGTAGAATAACAAAACTAGGAAATGTAGGAGCATATACAGGGATCTCTAGGGGTCTCTGATACAGAAGAGATAATGTAAGGAGTGGGAAAACAATGATTTCAGGGATATAGATAAAGCCAGCAACTATTGTCTTTTTTCAAATTATATATTACTTTTAGGCATTGTAAACTTAATAATTTTGATATTTATTCTAGTGAATTTTTTGGGAAAAAGTATACTTACTTATTTAGTTAGTTCATTGTCTTTTAATGTTATTAAGATCCTGATTTAATAAAACTCAGTTTGTTTTTTACTCCTCTACGTAAATCCTTTCAGGGGTGTCCCATTGCACTTAGAGAAAAATCTAACCTCTTACCAATCTCCTCTCACTCACTACACTTAAACCAAAATGATTGCTCATGTTCCCAAAACATGCCGAGCTTTAACCATCTCAGAGCCTTCCCTCCTGCTTCTTTCTACTTGCATGCTTTCCCCTGGGCTGTCTGCATGCTGGTTTCTTCCTGTGCTTCAGGTATAGTCATCCCTGTCACCTATAACACAAGCCTCTCCTACTGCAACTGCTAACACCTCTTCCTCCCTCTAATATCACTATTAACATAAGCAATATTTTCACCAGGAAATGTCTGATGACTTCCCAGGTAGGCCTGTCTGAACAATGAGGTCATCATGAATATGAGTCAGCCTCATGACTTCCCTCCCTGAACACAACATGATGCATGAGTGAAAGTTCCACGCAGCTCCAAGAAGCTGGCCTCATCACCCTTTGAATGGAGCTATTGTCTCATCGATAGCAGATAGATGAAAAGAGAAGTCTATATAGTAGAGAGAATTTCCCCCTTACCAGTTACCAAGCCACAAAACTTGGTATCTTCTCACCATAACCTTTTAAAAAATAGTCTTCAGAAAATGTACTTTTTAAAGTCAATTTTTGTATTTATTTTTAATTTAGGCTAAAATATTTTGTTCTTTATGTCAGGTTTATGAAAATAATTACTTACCTTTAATTTCAAAATATATGGATTTCTAGCCAGTTCAAACAATGTGATAAAACAGACAGATATTTACAGTGAGAACAAGGCATTGGTTGGCATGGATTATACTCCTGATTCTGTCAAAACCTAATTGCAAATGACATCCATGTAAATAAATGCTAATTTCTAAGGAAGATTTGTCTGAGGCAAAATACATATATGCTTTGTGCACAGGGATATTGGGTGTGCATATAGAATTGGAAACACTCATTTCTCCAGACTGATGGCAATATCTATTTAAGACAAATGAATAGAGAATTTGCGAATGTTACTAGCCTTACTCCAAGTCTTTGACATGGGTGGATTTAATTTTTAAATAGACAAGTGAATAATATTTAAATTATTCACACTTTCTATACAACAGCATGTAGATATCTTATAAACTCAATTAAAAATATGAAGCTAGTTATTAGGTATTTGTTTGTTTTTTGTTGTTGCCTTTTTTTTTTAGAAAATCCTGTCTTTCTTATTATACAGAAGTTTCCCTGCAAAAGAAAAACTTTTTTTAAAAAAATTCCTTCAAATGTTAGTAGTCAGAACCAACCATTTGGAATTAAAATTTTCAACTTCACAATAAAAGAAAGCTGGTGGGTTTAATCTAATTTATTGAGATTTAAGGAGCAAGTAGAAATGATTGTTTTTGCAGCCTCATCAGGAGCTTATTTCCACAAAACATCCGTAAGACTCTTTCCCACCACATGTTCCTTTTTATTCTTGGGCACTTGGCTGGGATGTGTTTAGTTTGGCAGCTTGCCAAATAATGTTCGTTGGGTCTTGGTAGTACCAAATTTGACAGAAAGCAAAGCACAGGGGAGAAAGGATATTTTCAAATAACCTTTTTTTTTGCATCAAAAATATAAATAAAAAAACTCTCTTGCAAAATGAAAAGCTTGACTACACTTCTTTGCATTCTTTTATGATGGCAAACCCAGGCATCCTGCCTTCACTTACACCTGTCAAATCCTGGCTAGGGGGAGAAAGATCTTTTTTGGTGTCCATAAAAAGGGTCCCCACCTACAAGACATAAATCCTGCAAACTCACAAAGGCTGGTCTGGAAGAGCTCCAAAGCATGTTCCCTCTCCACCAGAGGACCTCCTCTTGGTCTAACTCAATCTCTGCTCTGCACTTGGAATGTCCCCTCATTATATTACATAAGTAATTCCTGAATTTAAATTGTTGAACTGATGAGAATGAATTGTTAATTGCTATAGCCCTGACATGGATATCTGCTGTAAAAGATTGGATTATTGCTCATAGTCATTCACTCCCCTCCCCCCCTGTAACAGAGTCACACACTTTATCTGGGCTTGCACAGTAATGTGCTTATGTGATCAATATATCATATCCCATCACAAATTTTCATGAGCTCTCTTGCTCTTTTCCTTGTGCCATAAAAAGGACATATCCAAATAAGGGTTGAACCTTTAGCATTGGTCCTAAAATGAGATGTGCAGAAGAAAGCCACAACAGACCACTCAGAGCCACTGACATGTATGTGAACAAGAAATCAATATTTGCTTTTGTTAACCATTGAGATTTCAGGGTTCTTTGTCACTGCAGCAAAGCTAAACCATACACCTGTTACATTTTACTATCATTTAGGAGCTACAACCTAGAATATGATAAAAATATTGGTGTTAAATAAATATCATAGTCTCAAGACCACAAAGTAAAAATTTTAAACATTCAAAAGTAAAATCCAAGACTTTAGGCTCTAAAGACAATTCTGTTATTTACTGTATTTGTGAACTTTGACAGGTGATTTCTAATTTCTGATCTGTACAATGTGGATATTAATAGTAGCTACATTATAGACTTCTTGAGCAAGTTTAGGGGAATGATATATGTAAAGCATAGCACAGTAACCATCACATAAACAGTGGTTGAGTAAGTTCTCTGGAAAGCAGGCAGTGAGATCAGTAGTAGGGGATATGTTGGGGAATGCACTTGAGAGCAATTGCTCTAAAGGAGTGGGGACAAAGGGCTGTGCAGAGGAGACAGGAACTGCAGTGGAGATTCCACAGGGCCCTAGATGATACCAGAGTGAGCTCTGGAGCTGGGACGGCCCTTCAAAGAGGCCTCAAACGGAGTTCAGGGGTCCAGGATTTCTACCAACACATATGACCAGTCATTACATGTAGGCGGTCCCCAGCGAGAAAGGTAATAGCCAGAGGGTGTTCCTAGAAAGAGCCTTGGCTGTGGGCCACAGCAGGCAACACTCCAGCAGCTGGAGAAAGGCTTGCTCAGTCCCAAAAAGCTCCATGACTGTGTGTTCCCAGCATCCACCACAGTTCACCACTATGTGACCTGGATACACTCCCTTCATGTGATACGTTTTCTCTAACTGGGCAAAGCTCTTTCAGAATCCTGGATGGATGCTTTTCCAGGAAAAAATGACACGGAGAGGTAAGTGCGATGGAAGACAACCCTACTTCAGTATCTGGTCTCTGGTCTCAGCCTATCCTGGTATTCATCATGTCCCTCCTATATACCCATTCTAGATTCCTTTGACTCATGGCTAGCACTCTCCCACTCTAGGTGACTTAACTCAGGCCACAATTGCTACACTTGTTCATTGAACAGTAAAACTAGGCAGAAGACTATGAAGACATCCCCCCGATAGGTCCTCTGCTCATCCTACTTCTACTTGGTAACAGTAGTCCTTTCTCCACCTCATAACTGGGCTCTCTACTCCTGGCAAAGTTGCTGACACTTTCACTTGTCAATGGTAATGCAAGGACAGACAGAGGTTAATGTCTCTTGGTGAAAATGTTGCTGTTTGAGAACCAGGACTCCTAAACCCACAATCACTTGAGTTGCAGTGATAGGAAACACAAATTTTCTTAGGAATTTTCCTTCACTTGCTTTAAAAAATGTTTGCAAATATTTTTATATTCATCCCTTCAAAGGTAATACAAAATTCCCCTTCCCTTGAATATATAGCAGACTTGTGACTCCCTCCTAACAAATGGAATATTGCAGAAGTGATGTCTATAGTTAGATCATTACAAAGCTAGCTTCCCCTTGACATGCTCTCTCACAGACTCTCTGAGAAACCAGGTGCCATATCATGACACTCAGGTAACCACTTTGCTTCTAACCATCAAGTTTCACTATCTGTCCTCGATTCTGCCATCACTATTCCTGTCAGTTGGGTAACAGCATCCACTGTTGCTTGTTAATGATGTTGTACTGCTCTCAATCTCCTGTCAAATTGTCCTAAGGAACAGAATGGGTGGCTGGGTTTTCTGGCCTTACTTCAGCATGTCCATTTCTCTTTGATTCTTTTCTCTATATGTGCGACAAAACAATCTACTCACCCGACCAGCGTGCTTCAGTGGTTGAGGGTTGACCTATGAACCAAGAAGTCATGGTTCAATTCCAAGTCAGGGCACATACCCACACTGCGGAATCCATCCCCAGTGAGGGGCGTGCAGGAGGCAGCCAACCAATTATGCTCTCTCATCTTGATGTTTCTATCTCTCTCTCCCTCTCCTTTCCTCTCTGAAATCAATAAAAATATGTTTAAAAAACAAAAAAAAAGGACTACTTTACTTGGTGTGGCTGTTGCTTTCTTGAAGCCTCAGGAGCCATCATAGCAATAGATTAGCACTATCTCTTATATTCCTCACTGGAACAAAGCTCCCAATCACAGGAGAGTGTTTCTGTATTGAGAAACTCTCACCTTAGTTAAATTTATGCTGTGCCCCCTTTGAGTCAATGCCCTCAGCATCCAGCCCACACACACCCTCCAGCATCTTGCCAGTACATGTAGGCTATTCCTATAGCTCTATAGAAGTACAGTCTTTCTCTTCCCTTAGGGTACCTAGAACTTCCTCAGCCTCATGTTGTGATGTTTGCTCAGTGATTTGTCTGGCAGCTAGGAAGAGAGATTCCACGGATCCTAAATGAAGGGAGTGTTATCTTTTAGACAGAGAACTCTATGTTACCTTCAAACATGTTAAGAAGGTGTAGACATTTACAGGCACAAGTATCCATTTCTGTAAATCCAACATGCCAGAGGAATCTTGGTCATTCAAGATTTTGAATTCGTTAACTTGGATGTACCAGACCAAACTTCAGAGTTATACTCTTTCCAAACAGAGCTCTGCCCCAGGGCACTTCTCTCTCTCTCTCTCTCTCTCTCTCTCTCTCTCTCTCTCTCTCTCTCTCTCTCTCTCTCTCTCCCCCTCTCTCTCTCTCTCTTAATCATAACCTGAGGATATGTTTTCCAGTTTGTTTTGTATTTTATTGATTCTTAGAGAGAGAAACATCCATCAGTTGCCTCCCCTAGACACACTCCTGGCTAGAGAGCCAACCCACAAGCTAGGTATGTGTCCTAACCAGAAATTGAACCCACAACCTTTTGGTATATAGGAGAATGCTCCAACCAACTGAGCCACCCAACCAGGGTTCTGCTACCTTTTTTTTAAATATATTTTATTGGTTTTTCACAGAGAGGAAGGGAGAGGGATAGAAAGTCAGAAACATCGATGAGAGAGACACATCTATCAGCCACCTCCTGCACACCCCACACTGGAAATGTGCCCACAAGCAAGGTACATGCCCCCAACCGGAATCGAGCCTGGGGGACCTTTTAGTCCGCAGGCCGATGCTCTATCCACTGCGCCAAACTGGTCTCGGCTCTGCTACCCATTTAATGAAATCCTAGGACTTACCTTCAGTGAATGCAGCAATATTTGGAAGAAGGGTCTTTGCAGATATAACTTAAGAGGTTTGAAATAAGATCATCCTGGATTACCCATGTGGGCTCTAAATCCAATGACAAGTATTCTTTAAATATTTTTTCCTTTTTATTGAATTTATTGGAATGACACTGGTTAACAAATTTATACAGTTTTCAGGTTACCCAGAAGAGAAGATGATGTGAGCACAGAGGCAGAGATTGGAGTTATGTACCTATAAGCCTAGGGTGACCAAGGATTGCTGGCAATTTCAGAAGGTGGGAGAGAGGCATGGAAGGATTTTGGCTTCAGAACTTCCAGAAAAAGCCTACCCTACTGACATCTTGACTTCAGATTTTTGGCCATCTGAACTGTGAGAAAATAAATTGCTGTTACTTTAAGCAACCCAATGTGTGGTAATTTATTATTGCAGCCATAGGAAGACACACTCATACAGAGCTTTGCATACAGGTGGAAACAGGATGGGATAGAGGGGGAAGGGGAATTTCAATGTACTGTTATTTGCAATCCTAGCCTCAGCTGATCCCACAGGAAGCTTAAAGCAGAAATAACCCTTCAATTATTTCCTGAATTGAGGAAAAGGGCCATAACCTTTCATTCCCTGTATCAACCTTCCATTCCCTGCACTGCAAGCAGAGACCCTCAAGGCTGCTCCTTTCATGGGAGGGTAACTCTAGGGCAACTCTAATTGTCAGCTTTCATCAGGCAAGGGGAAGTGAAGGTCTCAATCCGAGAGAGAAATCGTGCGGTGCTTCTCAGCAGCTATCATAGGAGGCCAAGATTATGTCATCAGATCAGGAACCATCTCAAAGATGAGGACTGTGGGGAGGGCTCAACCAAAGAACATCTTATTGAATTGCTTTGGAAAAAAGAAATGTTTTTTATCAATTGAATTCAAGACAAAACACTAAAGGAAGGATGAAGAAGAAAAGAGGTTACTAAAAGGCCACACATGATCTGAGAAGAAGGATGGGGTGGCAGCATTATGTCCTGATTCCACAAGGTAAGCCCCAGGTAACTTTCATCAATACATTTAGCAGAACTTTGTTTTCCTCTGCTGACCCAGAAGGGACCCAGGCATTACACAGTATGCAGTTCTTCCCTTGTTTGGCTTTTTTTAAATGTAGGTGACTTCACTCCAGGACACTTTTTTTTCAGGGAGGAAGGGAAAGGAAGAGAGAGATAGAAACACCAGTTATGAGAGAGAATCATTGATCAGCTGCCTCCTGCAAAACTTCCACTGGAGGATCAAGCCCACAACCTGGCATGTGCCCTGACCGAGAATCGAACTGTGACCTTCTAGTTCATAGGTCGACACTCAACCACTGAGCAGTTCTTCCCTTGTTAATAAAATGCTTCTGTTTTTAAAACTGACAGGCTAAGTAGTCAAAGGGCCAAGAAGCATGTGAAAACATGCTCAACATCCTTAGTTATCAGAGAAATGCAAAATACATCTATGATGAGACAACCACTGCAAACATGCTAGGTGGCTATAATAAAAAAAGACATGTAATAACAAATGCTGGACGAGATATTAAGAAATTCAAACCTGCATACACTACTAGTGGAAAACTTCCAATACTGTGTAGAATACACATGGTGAAAGTTCATGATTGTAAATAAAACAATTTTAGTTTGTCCTCGTTAAGTATGATGTTAGCTGTGGATTTGTGTTATGTGGCCTTTATTATTTTCAAGTATGTTCCCTCTATCCCCACTTGGCTGAGAGTTTTTATTATAAATGGGTGCTAGATTTTTATCAAGTGCTTTATCTGCATCTATTGATATGCTTATATAATTTTTATCCTTCATTTTATTTATATCACCTTAACTGACTTGTGAGTAGTGAACTAACTTTGCATCCTCAAAATGAATTCCACTTGACCATGGTGTATGAACTTTATAATGTATTGCTTAATTCAGTTTGTGAATATTTTGTTGAGGACTTTTGCATCTCTGTTCATCAGGGATATAATTTTTGATCTTTTAAATTTCTTTTTCTGTTTTGGGCAGCAGTAAAATGCTGTGGGTGCACCTTCAAGTTCCCTGTCACATCCTGCAAGGCAGGGGTGTGCAGCCTCAGGTCCCCTGGCCCAATGCCAGGGCAGGAGGTGTGGCCTGAGGTCCCTCTCCTCCTCCCTCCCCCCCCACTCTCTCCCTCTTGCTGGGGTGGGGGAGTGGCCTGAAGTCCTCTCTCAAGCCCCAACTGGTAGGGGGCGTGGCTTGAGGTCTCCCAGCCTGGTGCTGGAGCAGGGGGCAAGGTCTGAGGTCCCCCAGCCCAGACTAGGGCAGGAGATGTGCCTTGAGGTCCCCTGTCAAGTCCTGGAATGACCTGAGATCCCCCATCAAGCCCTGCCAGGAGAGGGGGCAAAGCCTCTGGTCCCCCAGCCAAGTACCCAGAGCGGGCGAACCTTCAGGTCCCCTGTCAAGCCCTGCTGGGCTGGGGGTGCGGACTGAGTTCCCCCAAACCAGCACTGGGGGTGCATCTTGAAGTCACCTATCAAGCCCAATGTGGGGGCATGGCCTGAGGTCCCCTGTCAAGCCCAGCCAGGCAGGGGGTGTAGCCTAAGGTCCCCCTGGCCCAATGTGAGGGCAGGGGTGTGACCTGAGGTCCATTGTCAAGCCCCGCTGAGCAGGGGGTGCAGTCTGAGGTCCCCCAGCCTGGTTCTGGGGGAGGGGCATGGCCTGAAGTCCCCTGTCAAGCCTCAACTGGTGGGGGTCATGGCCTGAGTTCCCCCAACTCAGCACTGGGGCTGCACCGTTAAGTCCCCTGTCAAGCCTCGCTGAATAGGGGAATGGCCTGAGGTCCCCTGTTAAGCCCAACCAGTCGGGAAGGTGGGGGGTGCAGCCTCAGGTCCCTTGGCCCAGTACTGGGGCAAGGGATGTGGTCTGAGGTTCCCTGGCTTGGTGCCAGGGTAGGGGGAGTGGTGTGCATGGTGGGCATGGCCTGAGGTCCCCCAGCCTGGTTCTGGGGCAGAGGGAGCAGTCTGAAGTCCTCTAGCCCAGTACCAGGATGGCAAGCGCACCTTAAGGTCCATCGTCAAGCCCCGCCAGGCAGGGGCAAGTCCTCTTGTCCTTTGGCCTGGTGCTGGGGTAGGGAGCATGGCCTGAGGTCTGCTGTCAAGCCCTCTGGGTGAGAGAGGGCATAGCCTCAGGTCTCTATTGATTGCTTGTTAAGGCTCCTTATGGGAACTTGGCTTCAGTTGTGGGTACAGCCATCTTTGTGATGGAGTGATGGTCAATTTGTATATTCCCTCTTTATTATATAGGACTAGAGGCCCAGTGCACAAAATTTGTGCCCCCCGGGGGGGTGTCCCTCAGCCCAGCCTATACCCTCTCCAATCTGGGACATCCCTCTCACAATCCAGGACTTCTGGCTCCCAATTGCTTGCCTGCCTGCCTTCCTAATTGCTTCTAACTGCTTCTGCCTGCCAGCCTGATCACCCCTTAACCACTCCCCTGCCAGCCTGATAGATGCCTAACTGCTCCCCTACCAGCCTGGTCACCACTAACTGCCCTCCCTTGCAGCCTTGATTGCCCTCAACTGCCCTCCTTTGCAGGCCTGGTCCCTCCCCTGTTGGCCATTTTGTGGTGGCCATCCACATGGGGGCAGGACCTTTGACCACATGGGGGCAGCCATCTTGTGTGTTGGAGTGATGGTCACTCTGCATATTACTCTTTTATTAGATAAGATTCCTCTACTCACTTCAGGTTTTGCTTGTTGTTCTTTTCCTAGCTCATTAGGGGTAATGTTAGATACTTTTATTTGAGATTTTTTTGTTTCTTGAGGTAGGCCTGTCTTGCTATGAATTTTCTTCTCAGGACTGCTTTGCAGTGTCCATAAATATTTGTTGTTGTTTTTGTTTTTTTCATTTGTGGCAGGTGCCTTCCGATTTTTTACCTTAATCTCATTGCTAACCCATTCATTGTTTAGTAACATTATTGAGCTTCCATGTGTTTAAGCATTTTTCAGTTGGTTTGTTTTTTCTTGTGATTGATTTCTAGTTCCATAACATTGTGGTTGGAGAAGATGCTTGGTATAATTTCAGTCTTCTTAAATGTATTGAAATTTGTTTTATGGCCTAACATGTGATCTATCCTGGAAAATGTTCCATGTGCAGTTGAAATGTATATTCTGCTGCTTTGGAGTGAAATACTCTAAAAATATCAATTAAATCCACCTGGCTATGTATCATTTAAGGCTGCTGTATCCTTGTTGGTTTTCTGTTGGGAAGATGTATTCATTGAAGTCAATATGGTGTTTAAAGTCCCCTACTATGACTATATGCCTGTCAATATCTCCCTTTATGTCTAACAAAATTTGCTTTATTTACTTAGGTGCTCCTACGCTGCGTGCATAAATGTCTACAAGAATGATATCCTCTTATAAGATGGATTCACTTATCATTATGTAATAACCTTCTTTATTACTTATTATAGATTCATTTTAATGCCTATTTTGTCTAATATAAGTGTTCTATCCCAACCTTTTTTTTTTCCATTTTCATTAAATATCTTTTCCCATTCCTTTACTTTTAACCAATGAAATGTCTGTCTTTCAAACTGAAGTGGGTCTCTTGTAGACAACATATATATAGGTCCTGATGTCTTACCCACTAGTCTACCTCATGCAATTTTTAATTGAATTTATTGAGGTGACATCAGTTAATAAAATTATATTGGTGTCAGGTAGACAATTCTATAATATATCATCTGTATTTGTATTGTGTGTTTACCACCCTAAGTTAAATCTCCCTCCATTACCATTGTCCTCCCTTTACACTCTTCTACCTCGCTTACCTGCTTCCTGTCTTATAATCACCATACTGAGACTTGTTATCACCTATTGGTTGTCCTTCAGACTCAGCCACTGAAAAAGTTTCTGGTGGTATGCAAGTTGCATGAGGTAGGCCCTCGGGGATTCACCAGGAAAAGCCAAGTAGTGTTTACCAGGTTAATACAGACTCAGTCCAATACTGGGTCTAAGGCCACTCAGCAAAAATCTTCGGGTATACCGAGACTAGCAACCATCAACCAGGGGCCTGCAGACCTTTGTAGTGGATTGCAGTCTCAGAGAGCCTTTCGGGTGGAGCCAGCAAAGTTCATCAAGCTAAAGCAGATTCAGATTTGGCCATGTGGAAGGAGGGCTCAGCATAGGAAGCGGGGTGCCCTCGGGTGTGCAGAAAGACAGCTCGTGCTCTAAAGCCACACAACTTAGTCTCTTCTTATATATCTCCAGACCCCACAAGCCTGCCCAGAGTTCCATAAGAGGTTTTCAAGAAAGACTGTAAGTGAGCCTAGGGTGACTGCTACTGGCAATTCTTATAGCTGTACACGAGTTGGATAGAGTGGGGCCAAAGGGAGTTATCAGAATGGAACTAGTGTAGCTCCCCAGCCTAATGCCCTTGGGTGGGGATCACCACACAAAAACCATCAGGCACATATGGAAAACAACCCTCGGCCTAACACAATACAACTGTGTCTTCCCCTGTATATCTCTTTCATTCACCAAGCTTCCGTAGAATTTCTTGTAATTTTTTTTTTTAGAAAGACTGCTATGAGGGCCCACTGGAGTCCACAGTCATGAGCAAGCTGGTAGATCAGGTCATCTGAGAGTTGTCAAGGTGGGACTAGTGTAGCTCCTCATGCTAATACTCGGGGAGGCGAGGGGTGGGGAAGAGTGCTCAACCCAGGAAAAATGGTGCCTATGAGTGGAATATTGGGAATGTTTCTCCAGATCTCTCCCAAAAGTCACACAACTCAGTCTCTCCCTGTGTGACTCTGGCACCCTCCATGCTGCTGTTCCTCCTCCAGAGCCCAGGGTGAGTGTCTGCAAACAAGATTTGTGTGCTGTCCCTTTGAGAGGATACCTGTGTTTCCAGCCACCTCTGTCTCCCCCAGGGCAGACAGAATCCCTGCTGATTTTCACAGTCAGATATTATGTGGGCTCCTCTCCAGAGCTGGTGCTCTGGGTTGGGGAGCCTGGTGTCAGGTTGAGATCCCTAGCTCCTCAGAGAGAACCTCTGCAGGTGAGATATCCCTTCACTCTCAACTGCTGCACATGGGGGTAGGGCCAATTCATTTCATGTCTCCACCGTTCCTACCAGTCTCAGTGTAGCTTCTTTTGAATACCCTGAGTTGTAAGTCTCCTGTTTATCTAGTCTTCAGATGATATACAGGTTGATTTTTCTATAATTTAGTTGGAATTTTGATGTGATCATAGGAGGAGGTGAGTGCAGCTTCCTCCAGCTCTGCCATCTTGTCCCTCTCCACATACATGCAAAATTTCAAAATCATTAAGCTGCGTTTTAAAATCCGACATAAAAGAATACATACTCTGTACTTGCATCTTGTACTCTAGGAAATGTAAATCTAAATTATGGTGATGGAAAGCAAATCAGGGATTGCCTGGGGCTGAGAGCCCAGGAATATTTCCTGGGAAGTGACACAGGGAATTTTTGGAGGTGAAGATTCTATATCTTGATTGCGGTGGTGATTACAAAGGTATATACATTTGTCAAAATTCTTTTAATTTCATGTTTTAAGTGGCTACAATAAAGTTGACTTTTTTTTTAATTGCCTGCATGGAAGCTTCTCTGCTGCTTGTTCTAGAGAAAACGGGACCTGGTGGGTGAGTGAGAATGACTACTCTTTTCTTAGCTCCCACAGTAATCCCAAAGTTACACATCAAAGGCTTGTTCCTTCTCACCACAAAGCAACAATGACAGGGTTGTCTGCTGCAAATATAATAACTCCCCAGACGAAGGAACCACAGAAGGTCACAGGAACTTTAACTGCAATATCATCATGTATTTACCTAGGAGACCTCATGGCCGTTTTGACCATGTTTCTTTTTCTCGCTGCTTCTTTCCATGTGGGTTTATTCACTAAGACACAAAAGGTCAAGAGTCTTACTCACAGTTGGTGACAATGAGTCAATTGCTGTCTTCCCTTTGCTCCCAAATCCTAGTCTGAGCACTAACCCCCACTTAGGCCCACTGACTAGGAGCATTATTTAGAAAATTTTCCACCCCCAGGACATCTCCCCCATTCTTTTTCTTCATTTCTTCCATATGCCTGCCCTGTCACAAAACACCTAATAATACCCTAAAATAAATGTACTAAGGAAATTTTAGCAAATATGTTTTTATGCAATAGCAATTGCCATGAAACCTGACTAGCTTGTGGCCTCAAGAGAGCTGCCGAAGTGCCACGTTTTATAAATGTTTAGAATAATGTTCATCTGAAAAATGAGATGTATTTGCATATTAACTTACCCTACTAAACTTGACAAAGTGAAAAAACACCAGTAGAATCCATGTGGCATGTTTTTTTCACACAGAACCCTAAATTGAATCTACTATGTAAATTACAAGCTGCATAAATTCTAAAGTTTTTAGACAGAATTGGTGATCCAAATGTCAAGAGAAATCATCTCAGTGTGGGAGAAATCAATTTAGTTGCCACTAAAAGATGTGATTAGCTCTGACTTGCATAGTTCTTTATACTAAATCCATAATCGCACTTAAAACATATTCAGCATCTAGAGGCTCCAGCCCACTCTTCACAATGCTAGCCTGGATCCCACTCTGCACTTTCTACTAAATGGTCCTGGTGTCAACCCCAAAAGTCTGCATTCTTTTAAGTGTCCCCATGATTCTGATGTGCATACTCATTTGGTCTAGCCTTGGCCTCCCTGACTTTCCTCTTCCTACGTGCTGTGCTCAAAGAACCCCTGTCCTATCCTGCAATCTACAGGAGCAGAACTCAGTATTTTGGGTCTTTCACCCCCAACACTGAGTGTAGACCTCTAGTGTGGGTATATTTATTTTATTGCAATTATGTATATTTGTATCATATTTTGAAAGAATAATGTTTTAATCCACAAGAATTTATCCCCATCAGCAGATCTTCACATCTGCGCATCTCCAATAAAGAGAATGGGTATATCATCACAGATCTGTATTTTTCTATGACATGACACACTGTTTTCTTGTGCAGTGCATCTCTGTCATTTTGACATGGTATTATTTCTGAGAGGAATGTAAATATTGCTATTTAAATGAAAAAATCAACCAAGGTAAGTTTGGGAATTTTTAACCTTCCTCAAGAGATTTTTATAATTTTATAATCAAACCATAGAAAGATAAGTAAAAATATTTACTTTATTTTTATTATTACTTAGTGAATGTTCTTAAGCAAACAAGAGAAAGAATCAAGCAAGACAAACCATGAATGCATGCCGATATGCAATGCTGTAGAAATCAGATCAGCTGCCCATCAGACTTGGAGTCTTACACTGTCTTTAAATGTGAGGCAAGGTTGAGGAGTTTTCATCTAAATTTACAAAGCCTCCTAAGTATCTACCCTTGTAGCAGAGTTAAAGTGCCTCAGAGTGGAGCAACTAGAGGAATAACTTCCCAAATTTGATTGGTAAAGCCTAACAACGTCTTTCCCCACTGTAAAGGTCTATCCATAGAAATGAGAAAGAGCAGCCCCAGTTCAGCCACAGGCCTTTGGTTTTGCATTCCTTTTTATTATTAAAGTACTAGAAGCCCAATGCACAAAATTTGTGCAAGAGTAGACCTTCCTTCCTCCAGCTGCTGGCACCAGCTTCCCTCTAGCCGAAGGCCAGCACCTAGGACCCGGGCTTCCCTAGCAGCCCAGGCTTCATCCAGAAGGTTGTCTGGAAGGATGTCCAGTCTATTTAGCATATTTTTATAGATAAATGACATACACTATTACATTAATTTCAGGTATACAATATAGTGACTTGACATGTATATATCTTACAATGTGAAAACAACAAGTCAAGTAACCATCTGTCAATGAGTGAAGTTATCACAATATTATTCCCTGCATTCCCTGAGCTGTACATTGCATTCTGTGGTTTATTAATTATAACTGGAAGTTTGTACCTCTTATTTCCCTTCACCTTTTTACACACACACCCATCTCTCTCCTCTGGCAATCAATTTGTTCTCTGTTTCTATGAATATCTTTCTGTTTTGTTTGTTTATTTTCTTTCTTTTAAGATTCCACATATAAGTGAAGTCATGTGGTATTTGTCTTTCTCTGTCTGTTTTCACTTAGCATAAACATATAGACGCACCCCTATATTTTGCAGTTTTGCAATAGGTATTTTTGTTGTTGTTGCTAATCCTCACCCAAGGAGATGTTTTCCATTGATTTCTAGAGAGAGTGGAAGGGAAGGGGAGAGACAGAGAAAGAGAAGCATCAATATGAGAGAAACACATCAATTGGTTGCCTCCAGTATATGCCCAGACCAGGACCAGGGATCAAGCCTGCAACTGAGGTGCATACCCTTGATCAGAATTTAACCTTCAAAAGACCCTTCAGTCTGTGCATCAGTGCTCTATTCACTGAGCCAAATAAGCTATGGCAAATTATGTCTTTCACAGAGACACTCAAGAGTCTATGCAGAGTTTGTGAGCTCCATCTATAGTCCCTTTTAATTTTTCCTTTCTGTGGCCAAAATACAATTTCACATTAAAAATAGATAGTGCCCTTTAATCATACCTCAAAATAATAAAAGCTATATATGATAAACCCACAGCCAACATCATAACCAAGAGGCAAAAACAAAACCACTTCCCCTCAGAGCAGGAACAAGACAGGGATGCCCACTCTTACCATTCCTGTTCAACATAGTATTGGAAGTATTAGCCATTGAAATTAGAAAAAAAGAAGAAATACAAGCCATTCAAATTGGAAAAGAAAAAGTAAAGCTGTCTTTAATTGCAGATGACATGATATTGTACATAAAACTCCCAAAAGACTC
This sequence comes from Lasiurus borealis, assembly GCA_004026805.1. NCBI lineage: Eukaryota > Metazoa > Chordata > Mammalia > Chiroptera > Vespertilionidae > Lasiurus > Lasiurus borealis. The sequence goes on along the minus strand of PVJN01022211.1, from coordinate 980 downwards.
CATCAAAAAACAAATAGACTTAATAAATGAATTCGTCAATGTAGTACGATACAAAATTAATGTCAAGAAATCTATAGCATTTCTATTCACCAATATTGAACTTACAGAAAGATAGACTAAAAAGGCAATCCCATTTACCATTGCACCAAAAAAATTAAGATACCTAGTAATAAACTTAACTAAGGAGGTAAAAGATTTATTATATGTGGAAAAGCACAGGACACTGAAAAAAGAGATAGAGGAAGATGTAAACAGATGGAAGAGCATATTATGCTCATGGATTGGGAGAATCAACATCATTAAAATGTCCATACTACCCAAAGCAATCTATAGATTCAATGCACTCCACACTAAAATACCAATGGCATATTTCACAGACCTAGAAAGAACTCTCCAAAAATTTCATCTGCAATAAAAAAGACCCTGAATAGCCACAGCAATCCTGAGAAAAAAAATAAAGAAGGTGAGGTCTCAATACAAAGCTACCGTTCTCAAAAGAGCCTGGTACGGGCACAAGAACAGACATATAGACCAATGGAATAGAATAGAGAACCCAGATATCGACCCAAAACACTATGCTCAATTAATATTTGACAAAAGGAGGCATGAATATACAATGGAGTCAAGATAGTCTCTTTAATAAATGATGTTGGGAAAACTGGACAGATACATGCAAAAAAATGAAACTAGAGCACAAACTTACACCATGCACAAAAATAAACTCAAAATGGATACAGGACTTAAACATAAGATGGGAAACCATAAAAATACTAGTGGAATCCACAGGCAGAAAAATCTCAGACATATGCCAAAGCAATTTATTCACCAATACCACTCCTAGTGCAATGGAAACTAAAGAGAACTAATATTTACATCAAAATAAAAAGCTTTTGTACAGCAAAAGAACCCATCAACAAAACAACAAGAAAGCCCACTGTATGGGAGAACATATTTGCAAATGTAATCACTGATAAATATTT
>PVJN01022210.1:0-33697 GCA_004026805.1 Lasiurus borealis | reverse complement strand
GATACAATAAAAGAAGGCTGCTATTCTGATAGGCAAGACTACCCAGAAGTCTGAGTCACATGAGTATTTTTCTAACCAGAAACATGGAAAATATGATTGTCTCTCAGGGTTTACGTAAAGCAGGAGGAATCTGTCTTCAATTCCTCCACCTTTCTGTTCTCACCCTTATGAGGTGTTGGCAAGGCCGCAGGCAGCTGATGGGAAGGATGTATATATTTGCTCCTTGGCGTTGCTAGCATCCCGGTCAGTGCAGCTCTCTGGCTGTGTATTTCTAGAGCCAGCTCTGCTTTGAGCACCTGAAGATGGCTGTTAATTTTGTTCGGACTCACTTCTGGGAAGATGGCTGCAAAGTCCCTGTAGTTCCCCTTCACTCCTAATTCTAGCACCCACCGACTCTCCCAAAACAGGGAGGTGTGGACCCAGCCACAGGCAGTGGGGGCACTGGAGGTTTCTGGAGAGAAAGTGGTGGGGCTGGTGGGAAGAGGGCCTGGTGGTCGGCCTACAAGAGTCTGGCGGGGAGGGGAGAGACCCTGGATTATTTGGATTCCCAACTCCTACTTGGAATCCTGGGCTTTCATAGATCTCTGGATCGCCTGGGGGCGGGGAGGAGTTAGCATGAAAACATCAATGTGTCCATTTTCCCTCTTTGCCAAAAAGGGGATGACCTGAAATGTGAGGGCCTCCTGAATCCTGCTGAGGGTGGGCCAGTTCCTCTCTCCGGAGTTGGGTGGGCGCTCTGTCCGCCGTTTCACTGACATGGATGCCTGCCCTGTGGACTTTCTCTGGCGTCAGCCATCCGAGGAAGTCAGTGACTGTGATTCAACAAGCAGACGAGAAAAACAACCTCTACTTCGGAAGATTCAACAGCTATAAAATGAGAGAAGAACCAAAGCAACCGGAATCATCCCCTATCAACATAAAGCGACTCCGGGAGACAGATGGCATTCGGAATGAAACTTAGTAAGAGCTGGAAGGAAATTCTAGTAAAGCAACAAAAAGACCTTGAAGAATGAAAACTTTTTTTTTTCCCCCAGACTGAAAAACTCAGCCCAGAAGAATGGTCTTTGTTGATGCTTGACTTTATCACTTGGAAGATAAAGTGAATGAAACACTTGACCCCACAAAAATGAGTCCTAAACGATAGAAATCGGGAGCCTCAGTAAAATAGCTTAGAGAGCAGTGGAGGGGACTCGGTGTGACTAATCGGCACTCCACGCAGTTCAGGGAATCGAGTTGAAGCAGTACTTGGATGCACCATCTATGAAATGTTCCGGCTAAAAAAACCTTGTGTCCGCAGATTTAACGCGCCCAGAATAGATGAGGGCAGTCCATGCCCAGGGACAATCTGACAAAGATTCCTAGATCACAGGGAAGCTTGCAAATTTGGAAAAAAAAAAGTTAAAAAGCCAGAAGCTACTGGAGTAACAGCTACAGACGAGGTCTGTGAAAAGACTCATCCTTAAATAGACACCAAAAAAAAAAAAAAATCACCTCATTCATTAAGATTAAGTTCTGTTCCAGATACATCCCATCACAGCGTCTAATTTATTTCTTCCTGGCATTATCACTCTTCAAAATTTTCATGAGTTCCTTTTCTCCGTGTTTATTTTTTGACTCCCCTGCTGGAATGCAAGATGCCAAAATTGCAGGGAGTTTGTTTCCTGTGTCTTTAGCTCTTAAACAGCAAATACTAATGGACTGACTGTCCATTTTAAGTTTATAGTTAAAAATTTTTATAAAAAAATACATAATAGGAAAAATGTTTTTAATTTGAAGGTTTTTAAAAGTCACCTCATGTCAGACTTTATTAAGGAATGAATCTTAACTATTTACATGAGGGTTGTTTTTTTCCTTTTTTGGTTCAAAAGGTAAGATTTTTTAAAGGTCTGAAGAAATTTTATTCAAGATTTTAACCTCTTAGCAGAAATGGGGAAAACACTATTCTGGTTATGTTGCATTAAAGTATTTCTTTTTCATTTCTTGTTAAATAAAACAAACAAACAAAAAACTCCAAGGCAAGAATGCTGTCTTTAAAAATATATGCGTTTGCTTGTATGTCCATTCAAATGAATGGCGGCATGTGGAGGACTAAGTCCGTTCTTTGGTTCGTACACATCGATGCGATGCCTCCCAGGTACCGACGGGATGCTGGGCGCCCAGGTCCCTGTACCCTCACGGGGCTGCAGTCCAGCCTGTGAGAGCAGAGTGATACCTCTCAGTGCGGGCGGCAGGGAGCCTGGCGGAGAGACCCCGGCCTCCCGTTAGACGGACTGGAGCTGAATGCCGTACCCGCCACACAGGCACGGGATGTCATCCCTCTACCGCACCGTTTTCTTTTTATAGCGAACGGTGCTCATGATACTAAACATTGCATCGGCATTTTTATCCTTCCGCATAAAATGTGAATGAAAAGGGAGGAGAAGGAAGCGTCCTTCAGAAATCCTGAAGTGATGAGACAGTTCAATCAGAGCTGAGGTGCCCGGAGTTACTCCAGGAATAGCTGCTCTCCAGCCAGAAATAATAAAAGTAAAATAAATAAAAGGCGCTGCAGAAGATACGAGCAGAGCCAAGGAAGGAATCTGTCTGCTAGAAAGTGGCTCATGAATAAAAGAAGCTGTGGTTGGAAGTCCAGCAAGACTGGAGTCCAGTGCCCGTCGCCAGCTGTGTAATCCCAGGCACTAACATGCTGAGCCTCAGTGTCGCCTCTGTGTGACCGGAATGCGATCCTCATGCGACGGCAAGGGTTACACACAAACATGCCAACCCCTTAGTGCACCCAATAAATACTTAGTATCTGTTATGTTCTTTTGGAAAAAGACCAAAATGCACCTGTGGCCCATGTCCCCAGATGTGCAGTGCAGGGGAGAGCCTATTAGATGGACAGATGCATGGCAGTCTGATCACCTTTGGATTCTAACATGACCTGCCTGCACGTGTTTAGATGCATGCTCTTCAAGCATAAAATAGAAATCTATTCTTCACTGTAACATTACGAATTAATATTCTGGCATTCGAGCCATTCTCTGCTCCACAACAGCCTCACATTAACTCAATACTCATCCCATTGGGGGAGTATCCACCTGTCTGCAGGGCGCACAGACCTTTCTGTGTGAGTGTGGCAGCCATTGAACCTGGAAGAAAGGCATGGAAGTTCTCACCGCTGTCCATGGGCAATTAGGGAGACTCCCTAAAAACTGCGGGAGGGAGGGTTAACCTCTGCTATGTGAGACCATCATCATGAACCCTCATGTTTGTATCCTGACCCCTCCTCATAGAGGCTCTAATCATTTCCTGGGAGTTTGTCATATGTAATTAGCCATATGTCATTAACCTGGAAAGGCTCAGCAGTTATTGTGGAAAGACCTAATGGATCTGACTTTTTAAATAAAGGCCCCCAAAAGTGAGAGAGAGAGAGAGAGAGAGGGAGAGAGAATTTAGTCAGTGTGTGTGTGTGTGCGTACACATGTGTATGTGTGCAGTGACTACATACACAGTTATTGCATGTCAGACCCGGGACATTCCACTGTGGCATTGCCCTGGGCTCGTGCCCCGCTAACCCCGCCGCGTGTTTGTCTCCGCAGAGCCCGGCGACGTGGACCAGGACACGGCGCTGGCCGGCCTGCAGGGCTTCCTGGGCTGCCTGTCCGCCGTGCAGCTCAGCCACGTGGCGCCCCTGAAGGCCGCCCTGCACCGCGGCCGCTCCAGCCCCGTCACCGTCTCGGGGCCCGTGACCGAGTCCAGCTGCGTGGCCCCCGCTGGCACCGACGCCACGTCCCGGGAGAGGACGCACTCCTTCGCAGGTAGCATATGTGGGTGCCGTTTCCCGGCCGCGCACACAGCTTGCCTGTTGCCTCGGAAGCTTCCGACGCCGCTGTTCTCTGCAGATGGCTCTGCAAATTGCTTCCGCTTAGCTTGCCATTCCTTTGCCCGTTTCTCTCCCATTCGCACTTCCCTCTGCACGCGGGACATCGCAGCTGACATTTCTTAAGTTTAAAATAACAGAGATCCCGCGTTGACCTACATTCTGTTCTGCTTTAAAACGTTTATGACATTTTCAATATTCTTTTTACTTGCATAAATCACCCCCTCTCTTTCCCCCCCTCTTGTCCTTTTCCTGCAGATCATTCTGGAACAAGAGACGACAGAGAGCCCTTAGCTAATGCTATCAAAAGTGACTCTGCTGTAATTGGAGGTAATAGGAAGCATGAATGAGCTCCTCTTTGGTTCTTATTATCGTTGCTGGGGATGGCGGATCTTTAGCATTCTAAAACTCTCTCGGTGTTCGGCGCTGAATCCCGAGGCCCATGGGGTTGGTGATTATTTCCACTGCGTTGTCTTACGGAGTGTTCCTAAAGGCCCAGCTTCCTTGGAGACTTTCAGTATAAATAATGGATCATTTTACTGGAGCGCCACACTTAAAGAGCAGTTGCTAAACTGTATAATAAGGAATATAATTTAGCTGGAAAATGGCCATCTACATTCCCTAGGTAATTCTGAATATATTTGAAGAAGTGCCATTTTTGATGGCTTCTAGGACACATCACTGGCTCTGCAAGGGTCATGTAAAGAGTTGAGAAAACCTGAGATTAACATCAGAAGCATATATTTTATGTTGCATTATGATTAATAAAATAGGCATTTTCATTGTTTAAATCAGTGGTTCTCAACCTTCCTAAGGCCCTTGCATACAATTCCTCATGTGGTGGTGACCCCCAGCCATGAAATTTTGCTCCTGTTATGCATCGTGATGTAAATATCTGCATTTTCCGATGGTCCTAGGCGACCCCTGTGAAAGGGTCGTTCGACTCCCAAAGGAGTCGCGACCCAAAGGTTGAGAACCAATGGTTTAGATGCTACCATCAATAAATATTTTATTTTATTTACATTTGTATAAATTTTAGGTAAATTGAATAAAAATGGTTCCTAGTTATTTTAAATTGCAGAATTCACAAAAAATTTTGAGTATATCTTCCTACCAATGAAACAGTATATTCTCTGAGACATAATTTTTTAAATACCAACCCCCCAAAAATAAACTTTTTCTTCAGGATTAATGATTTTAAGAATGGCATTAAACTCAGATTATTGAATAGTTTCTGGCTCACCTTTTTTCCATACTCTGCACATATGAACATAAAAAGTAAGCCTTTATTTCATTACATTGCCAGATGATGGGATTACTCAAGTACTTGGGCACCTTATGTGGACTTTGTTTTTTTTTTTTTATACCTTTACTCACCTAGACATTGCCTTCCTTTAAGTAATTAGGATTTTATTTAGACAGTATAGTACTGGTCAGATCTTGGTGAGAATATTCACATCCTCATTGCTATTCCCATTGCTTTACTTTTTATCAAATTCATGGTGTATAAATTCACGATTCCTAAATAAGATCCCCAATTAGTCATGTAAAAAGCAAAAAACCTGTTAGGAGATTTGCTAATAACTGCATGTCTAAAAAGAAATATGTTAATAATAAATATTATTATAAATATATTTCACCATTATATGGTGAAAACTCATTTAAACTATAGCATTTCAGTCTCAACATTTTAAAGCAGGTTTCTAGTCAAACAAATGGTCTCAATCTCATAATGATGCTTGCTATACATCTAAGCAGTATAGATATAGGGAGATAGAGATACAGAGGGAGAGAGAGTGATTGCAGAGTCAAGTCGATGTTGGAACTAAGTATTTACTCTTTAGAATACTGTTGCTGTGGGCAGAGATCATTGACCAGATTTATGGCGTAAAGGAGAGCTCTGTTAAGTCATTCTGTGTTATTTTAGAATGGAAACAAGTTATAGATCGCCAAGGAAATTCTTACTTGATTCAAATGAGTAGAGCAGAGAAGGGCCGTATGGAAGGTTTGCAGCTCGGGGACTCGCTGAGATCTACGGGTCTGGTTTGTGCCCTTGATCATGGCAGGGACGGAGCCTCAGAGGCAGAGCAGCTGGCCGTGCCTTCTGAGCAGCCTCGCCTGAGACCATGGGCAGTTTATCTGCTCAATCCCAGAATGCCATCCTCGGGTGCATTTCTCCATCTGGGAGCATCCTGGTAGAATTCTTCGCCCGTTATCTAGTTACTTATAAACTGCACCCAGAGTGTAACAATGATTAATTCATTTAAGGATTTTCCAAATTGGAATATCCTTCAATGTTCAATATTTCAGATGATCTTTTGTTCAGTTACAAACACCGAATAACATAATATAGGAAATTGATTTAGTAAGACATTTAAAAACTGGTGACCCAGTTTCAGAGGATTCACTGGAGGAGGTTTCTGGCCAGCCCACACAAACGTGGATGGCCAGATTTAGACGCAGAGAAAGCTACATAATTCCCTCATAAAAACACATTCACACAGAGTTTCAGATGGCAACAGCGTAGCGTGCGGTAGTCGGCCATATTTTATTTAGAATATCTTTTGTATTATGTATATAATCAAGGTTTTCCTTGGACATGACAAATCCTGACACAGCCTCTTCCCCAAATTAAAGGACATAAATCACATACGCGGAGAAACTGGTTCCAGCTCCATTGGTGGTTTTGGATGGACTGTCTGGATGTCCTCCCTGAGCCAGTGTGACGCTGATGTTTATTTTATAGTGGCAATATCCTGCTCTCTATAATGTCTCCATCCGTTTTCATGTTGACGTAGTTCAGAACAAGAGACCTATAACCAGATGACAGAGATATTTATAGCAACTCACCTGGTTGCTTTTCTAAGGTGAGAGCCAAAATATAACAACAAATGGATATTCTGATTAAAATTATTATTTACTAATATGGCTAATAATAACAAAAATGGCCATACCCATTAGTAAAGTCTTCAGATTTGAGGCCCAGAATTTGGTTACCACATTTATGTTCGATTTAGTTACATTGCTCTCCTCAGATAGGGTTGACCCAGACAAAAATCCACTTAGCCACTGGCAATGTTATGGTTAGTTCTAGTGAGCCCGCCCCTACAATCGTGTGCTCAGGAAGCCGCTGTCACTGATGGGACCCTGCATAGGTCTGGCTTGATTAGACTCCATTGTACTAGAAGGAAGACTCATAGTTTTACAATAGGATCCACATTGCTGTTTTCACTGACCTATTTTTGTCTATAAAAAAAACAGCCATTAGTTAACAACTCTCCTGGTCTCATCAGAAAAGTCTGTGTTCGGAAATTCTCCAATGCATGGTGACAGACAATAGCTTCCCAGATTCTGTCTTTCATGTGAAAGCTTGACTGTACTCACCGGCAATATAGACAGGGGTGGGCAAAAGTAGATTTACAGTTGTTCATATGGAAAAATAAAAACAAATAATAATTTAAAAATAAACTTTTGTGTGTGCACAACTGTAAACCTCCTTTTGCAAGCCCCCGTATACTGTCAGTCATTCTTAAAGGGACATTCTAAAATGGAACTTCCTTCATTTTGGAGAAAGTATCTGCCAGATTTCCAAGTCAAACAATCATAGTTTGTCTGTCAGTCATTCTTTCAGTAGCAACGGTGGTTCATGCCGTGAGAAGCAACTAGGGCATCACAGCTCACACATTCACACAAGCACTCTCATGGAGACTTCAGCCAGAGGTACTTTATGGAAAATTTTTATTTCTTCGCCCAAAATGTTAAAAAGAGTTATAATCAGAGGTCAAGATTTAATGAAATAAGTAAGTTTTAGTGTTTCACCAGAACACTGTTGAATTAATCTATTTTATTTCTTTGGTTTGTTTTTCTGTGATTGCCTAGCAATGCAAGCCTTTATTTACAACCAGAAGTTTCAAAAAAATCAATATTTTTCATATAGAAATAATCTAAATGTACCTACATATGGGTATCAATATATTTTATTAGTCAGGATTATTCATATACTGTACATAAACTGTTTCTGCTATTCAGCATACTATAAATTATTGAAAATCAACATCATTAAAATGTTTACATATTGAAGTATGAGAAAACATTTATTTTGTGATGTTATTACTATTCTGTAATTTCAAAATAATTATAACTTATCTGTGTCTTAGTTTGAAGTGACTGCATAATCGTAGAGACCTTCTTGTGTTAAATATAAATGCATGAAATAAATTCAATATAATATACATCCAGAATAATTGGGGATGAATCATCCTCAAGGATAATAGAACTCAGAAATAAACTCAATATATCATGATGCCACTTGATCCAGAAATAGCTGAAATTTTTGTATTTCCAATTTTGATTTAAGCTGAAAATAATTTTACGACGACTTATGCAACAATGAAGCCAACACCGTCTCTGTCCAGGCGAACGTTCTGACTTTGGGTTTCTTTTCTCTCTTCTCTCACCAGGTTTGATAGCTGTTGTGATCTTTATCTTGCTGTGTATCACTGCCATAGCTGTTCGCATTCATCAGCAGAAAAGGTTATATAAAAGAAATGAGGCAAAAAGGTCAGAGAAGGTAGACGGTGCCGAGGCTGTTTTGAAAAGCCAGCTTAATAGACAAAATGCAGTCAGTGAAAATCAGAAAGAATACTTCTTCTGATTGGCAGCCGTGACTTAGCTTGCAATGACAATAGTGCGTTTTAATGGCCAGGGGCTCTAAATGGACAAAACCATGTTCTTGCATTGAATGTACAGGCGATGGATCTGCGGCACTGCCATCTCGCCATGTCCAGACCCGCGATGGCTCCAGGAGGCCTCGTCCAGTGACACATTTCCCCAGCAGCCATGCTCTGTGACAGGAATTAGATCATGCTGGTCATATCCAAATGTTCGGATGTGATCAGAATGCAAGCTTAACTGGCTTGATGACTGTGGCTTTTAACACTGTACCCCTGGTCTCTCAACCATGTGCTACATGAGTTTTGTTCGAGGTAAATATCAAAACTGGACTAGAACGGCCTGGCTTTATTTGAGCACATATGCTGTGTTTGCTTTAGTGTTCCCCTGGTGTTACTCATAGACCTGGAAATGCTTTCAAGATCCTGTTTGGCTGGTGTTTGCATCTTCAGTGGCCAAAAGCATTTAAACAAAACCCTTTGCCTTTCTCTGTATTACATTCAGTACAATTGATCAGTAGTCTTGAAAGATGTTTTCTTGTCATTGGTTTGTTTGTATTGCTCTTTTCCTATTTGACTGTTCTTAATGATTTTTAATACATTAGATTTTGAGTGTCAGAAATTCAGCTCTGAACGTAGAATTCACATGTAACAGGACTCAGAAAGTGCATTGGTCATCAGTGTGTGACGTCTGGCCTTTGATTTGCTATTCTTGTTTGGGAGCGTCAGTAGTTAAGGCTTGGGTAAGGCCAGTTTCCCAAGGATTGTGAAATGTTGGTAACTAAAGTTGATATAAACACAATCCTTAACACTGCCAAATAGTATCTTTATTTACAACTGTAATATTTCAAACGAACTATACTGCCTAGAATATTTTTCCCAAATGTTATGTCTTGTCTTCTTTATAGTTTCATACTTTTTATTTCTGAAGTTTATCACCAACTTTTCTTTGATCTCCCTTCACTATATTCCATGGAGCATAGTCTTATATATTAAGAAAAAAGAGACACTTAAAGCGTAGAACTCCATTCCCCGTTCTAAAATATGTACCCCTTTAGGCATACATTTTGCTGTGCACTGACCACCAGAGCACACTTTTTGAAATGCAAGTAGAAACCATGCCCCTTTTCTGCAAAATTGGTAGAGTGATTAAAGTCTGCTCATTTTAAAGGGTGATGACATATTATATGATCTATATACATGGGTCTCTCCAGTCGTTTCTCATTTATGACATTGGGGTACATTTATAACAAAGTACCAAAAGTCAGTATAGCCTACTAAATAGCACATTCTGATTAGGGGAGATATACACATGCCAGGAGATTAGAGAATTAGCAATAACCTTCTGAAGCTGATACAATTTGAGTCCATGTAAACAAGATATTTGCATGTAGCTATCTTTGAATTCCACAATTAAATAATAAAGGCACTTTGCTATTTATAATCACACTTTCCAGATGCCTACTAAGAAAAAATTGGATTCCTTAGCTTGTCCATACCAGAATAATTTGGAAATATACCAATGAGGCATCTTTTTTTTTTTCTTTTTAACCCTCTTTACAAAACCTGCCTGTCTTTCCTCATAGCACTATCTCCATTTTGATGTTTCTGTAAATGCCTGACTAACTTAAGAACATGAATCGATATAGTAGTTCATGAAGGACCTGTGTTGACAAATGGCAAATTTTTTAATTTTTACTTGAAAGTCTTATGGTGGTGGCTAGTGAAGGCTTGAGCATACAAATAGTTTTTATTTGATGCAAAGCTGAATGCGGACATCAGAACAGACCTGAATCTTTTACAGATGTTTATGTTATTTAGTAGCAGCATTAACCTGGCCGGGAGCTGGAATGTAGACAGGTTTATGGACGGTGAAGCCGCATAGTGCTCTGTGGTCTGCACGGCTCGAAACTGCAACATTATGGCATCAAAATGCACCCATACATCACGCACCATGACTTTCATTTCCCGATCTGTGATCTCTGTTCCTTCTCTTTTTCTTAATAAAGTGCAGTTTTCAATTAAAATGCACAATATATTTTAAAAAAACATTGTACAAAAATTTAAAATGAGAAAATTATACTGTTTTTTTTCTTTCTTATAACAGTAAAAGGATGTGTAGATGTTTGCCTTCTCTACTGGTATGTGTGTTTTTTGAAACCTACTGGTAATTATTATGAATCAACAAAAGCTGTATTTATAATGTATTTTTTGTTTTAAATGGATTCAGAAATGAAAGAAAAAAATAGGAAAAGGTTTACTGATTGTAACACATAAAGGAAATTAAACTAGACTTTCAGTTTTGCCAGAGAACTATGACTTGTTAGCAGTTGTTTGTTGATAGATTATTATATATTTAAATTGGGGGATGTCCTTTTACTTTACAGAAAGCTTGGCCAGTGAGTACTCACAGCTGCACAGGATTCTATGGGAAAACAGTGTGGGGCAAAAGTAAGTTAACAGTTGTGAATACACAAAATGCAGTTTATTCTTGTATTATTATTTACTAATTAGTTTATTATTTTCCATAAGAGCAACTGTAAGCTAGTTTGCCTCACTCTGTATAGTGCACTTTTCTATAATATAAGTGTTTAAAAAATTTTTATTTGTGATTTCAAATGAAAACAATATCTAATTAACCGTCCTTTCTTGAGAGGACTACATTTTCCACATCTCGTTCAACTCACATGTGCACGGGAGGCAGTTTGGCACATGAAATGGGGGTCATCCGTGGGAAATGGCACCTCCATTTTGTAAAAACAATGCCACTGAAATAGCCCTTGTCCACTCTAGGAAACAGCTCCATTTTTCCTTTTCTATCTTATCCCGAGTGTCGCTCTTTGAAGCACACTGAATACACTCGTTACACGGTAAATTAAAGGCAACAACACAAAGCAACCAGACAACAAACCACACAGAAGCCGATTATGTAGAATTCTCTTTCATTCGGCAGCATTGGCCTTCACCTCTAACAAGCCTGGGATGGTCCGCCCGGCAGGTGGAGAGCGCTGAGCGTTAGGCGGTGTGGACCGCTCAGTCTGCAGAGGGAGCGTCCGAGGTGCAGACACAGGTGAGGCTCCTGGGGAACCCGTGGCGCCCAAAGGTGGTGAAGCGGGGGCTGGAATTTCCTCTTCACCCCACCGTTTTCCCACCTTAGTGCCCCCAAGACCTGGAGCGCTGACGGTTATCTAGTGGTGTCGAACATTGGGGGGATTTCAATATCCTCTTTGTCCGGAATGACCTGCAGGTCTAGGTCTTTTCTAGATCCTTTTAAAGGGAACACAAACCTTTATTGGATAGTCCTTGCCATTAATGGATTTGCGTTTGCTTTTTTAAAGAAATATTAAGTGTGTATCGTCCTTGAATCTAGGACAGAGAATTTTAACTGTACCGCTTTGTTGCTTCCTGTTTTAAATTTATCTTTAAGGTTGAAAGTATCCCAAATGTGCGTCTTTCCCCCCTATTTGACCCTCTGTAAGAAGTATGTAGTATGCATTAGATCCGAGGGATGAGGCATCAAGTATGTTCCTCAGGATAGAAGAAAGATGACACATTTCACATCAAATCGTGTTCAGCTGATTGTTTGACTCTCCCAGGTAGGTTCAATGTGTCCTGCTTGTTTTCTGCTTTTCCAAAGTCTGGAAGATGAAGAGTGGTGACGGGAAGAGAAGCTGAGAAGCCAGCTGTGTGTTGGAGATGCGTGTGAGGGATGAGAACATGCATGCCTACCAGGAAACGAAATGAGGAGAAAGGGAACATGAAACAGTTTGCATGTGACGTGGTAAGAGGGTCGGGCTTTTGGTGGATCTGTAGGTTCCAAAGTCTTCAAGTCTTTGAAGGCCTGCGAATGAAAGTAAAGTGTCTGGAAAACAGTCACACCCATGATTATAATGTTTTCTCCAAAGCAATCATTTTTTTACCTTTTCTCTACTTATAACATTACACTTAAATATATATTAAGATACATGCATATATTTTAAAATTCAAATAGTATAAGAAATCTTATAAAGAAAAATAGCTCCCCATTACCATATCTCTCCACTATTATTTTGAGGTCTTTATTATTATTACTGTTATTTACCTTCATCCGAGGATATTTTTTTCCCATTGATATTTAGAGAGTGATAGGGAGGGAGGACAGAGAGAGAAAAAACAAACAAACACCCATGTGAGAGAGAGATATTGATTGGTTGCCTCCCTCACATATCAGGGCTAGGAATGAACTTGCAACCAAGGTACATGACCTTGACTGCAAATTGAACCCAACACCATTCGGTCCACAGGCCGGTGCTCTAACCACTGAGCTCCCGACGAGGGCTTGAGCTCTTTTAGCTGTGTCTTTTTAACTGTCTTCATGTTCCTTAATTATATGCTGTACCAGGCTTGGTTTCCTGGGAAACAAACGGTGAAACAGGTTATCACGAGAGAAGTTTATTAAGAGAGTGCTATGGGGATCAGCACCTGTGGGGGAAAGGGCGATGCAGGAGGGGCCGATGGAGAAGTTGGCTGTGGTGCCGTCCCAAGGGCTCAGCCCACCTGTTGGTATGGCCCCTGAGTTGACAGGAGGGCTGGGCATTTATACTCCGTGTCAACCAGATGGTGGCTGTGGCTGCCTGCTGACGTGGGAGGAGCTTGGACAGACAGCTCTCTTTTGTTTAGGCAGCTCCTGACGAGGGAGGACAATTCCTCTCGGTGTCTGGGGAAAGAAGTCACTTAGTCCTGAACAGGGATCTGCGTGGCACAGTACAGCATCCCTGGGTCCAGCCCTGTGCTTCTCAGATCCACTCTGGGAGACACCGCCTCGGAAATCTGGTGAGGGGAAAAGAGGGTGTAACAGGCCACAGACCCTGCCCCTGCAGATGGTCTCTTGGCTGTAACTGGTACTTGCCCTCTCCCTCCTCAACAGCCCCTGCAGCCTTCCATGTCTCCAGCTGACAGCTCTGCAAAGAGTTGGAACCCTTGTCTACTAGACCTCTACTACACATTCGCATCTACCATTAAAATTGGTGCAAAGAGTGTCTACATGCCCCACACGTTCTTCTTGTCTCCACAGTCTAGTAACAGCTCTGTTATTACTGACCAGGGACAACTACCAGAATTTCCCACCTCACACTGTGTCAGCGAAGGCTGTGTGGGAGGAGCAGGCGCCATGAAATAGCCGGTCCTTCAGGCCAGACCATCAGAGGGCCTCTGGGATCCTTTGCAGGTGGTGTTGGTGGGCACCTGCGGGCAGGCAGCAAAGGCAGCCCACAGCTGAAATTGGTGGTGATTCTAGTCAAAAGTAGTCTCCGTCCCTTCCAGGGTTAAAAAGATCAGAGGCAGGCAGCTTGCCACAGAACCGGTGTCCCGGTAGCGGGGTAACATTGTAGAGAAGGGACACTATTGGGGACCATTTGAACACTCAGGGGCGGTAGCAGCTACCGCAGCCTGGAGGGGCGGTAGCTCATGCTGCTGCCAGGCCTGCCCCCACGGCCACTCTGTTCCTGTGCCCGTTGCGCTGGCAGCTCAGTGCCCAGGGGTTGAGGTTAGGTGGTGCCACCTGGCTAAGTCATTCTGTCTGCTCGTGGTTTCGTGGTGATTCTGTGGTAGCATACTCTTCCCGGTGGGCAAAGAGCTTTACATTGCGTGCCCACAACCACACGCTTCTACCTCGGACTTCCTAGTCTCCGATCTGCCAAATCCCCTTCTAGGTCCTTCCTAGTCTCCGATCTGCCAAATCCCCTTCTAGGTCCTTCCTAGTCTCCGATCTGCCAAATCCCCTTCTAGGTCCTTCCTAGTCTCCGATCTTCCAAATCCCCTTCACATTTCCTGCCTGTAAGACCTTGGGCCATTTCTCTCCCACAAAGTGATAACCAGGGCCCCATCCAGAAGTTGTGCTCCTTGCGGGGAAGGCTTTTCCTCACGCCTGTCCTTCGGTGCTGCCCTGACTTGCTGCCTTTTGTGCCCTGATTGCACACCGCGTTCTAAATTAACTTGTTCATGCGCCAAACCCACACTCCTCCTTCCTCCGCCGCTGGTAGAAAAGACCACCCATGCTCCCGAGGTGTGGCTGGGAAATGTGCTGGAGGCGTGAGGATGGCAGGGCGTCTGCGATAGTGGCTCGTGCAGCTATTTGTGCCGCTGATGCTTGTCCCGGATGCACCATGGCCAAGTTTCGATGGCTTTCTGCTGGGCGCGGCTAACTCCCTGACGTGGTGGGTCTAACAGAACTCAGTGTCTCCGTGTGAGAACCGCCTCTCTAGCAGGGCTTAGCGGCGTCCCAGGAGATCTGGAGGAATTGTATATTCTCTGCTGCAGATGACACGGCATTGTTCCCAAACCTTCAATGTCCACAAAGTGACGTTTCCATTGGTGACCACCAGTGAGGGCCACACAGCATCTTTCCCGCCAGTGACCCCACTGAGAGCATGGGGTCTGCAGGGTTGTGTGGTCCAAGGTGGGCCGCTTGTCTGTTTTGTTATTTCCTTTGGAGAGATGCCCCCGCATGCCCAGACGACTGTCAGTAAAACGCCGGAGAGTAAACATTTCAGGCTCGGGGGGCAGACACTTTCTGCCACGATGACTCAGCTCTGTGGCTGTCACAGGAGAGTATCCATAGACAGAGTATTTTTAAAATGCTGCATCCCAACTAAACAAGGTAAAAATAGGCGGTGGGCCGGATGGGAGCCGTAGGCTGTTGTTTTCTGACCTCTGCCCTAAAACACTAGATCAGTGGTTCTCAACCTTCCTAAGGCCGCGACCCTTACATCCAGTTCCTCATGGGGTGGTGACCCCCAACCATGAAATTCTGCTACTGTTATGCATCGTGATGTAAATATCTGCATTTTCCGATGGTCTTAGGCGACCCCTGTGAAAGGATAGTTCGACCCCCAAAGGGGTCGAGACCCACAGGTTGAGAACCGCTGCACTAGATAGACCCTTAATAATGGTTCTACGTGGGCAGCCAGCAGAGCGGGTGCGTGTGTTCTGCAGGCCGTCCAGATGGCGAGATCTCTAAAGACCAAACGAAGACAGAGAGCAAGCAGAGTGTTCGTTAACATAGTCTTGGGGCAAGATTGTTGTCCCCTCCAAATAACTACAACTGTTTCTAAATTTCATCTCTGGTAGGTTGGGAAAGGACACATTTTTCAGATCAATATCCACCTATTTTTTTTTAAATTTCTTTATTAAGGTGTTACATATGTGTCCTTATTTTCTCATTACCCTCCCCGCATCCCTGAGAACATGTCACTCCACAATAGCAAAGGTACCAGCATCTGGCACAGCAGCTGAACTGGGCCTGCGGCAGGCTAAGCCTCTTTGCCATGGAAGGTGGTGGGGTCACAAGTTGCAGGGATAGGATGTGGGCATTTTGAGGGGCCATTAGTCTACCTACCACTGTAATTTTCTTCATCCAACTGTCCCGATGTCCTTCACTCCAGTCCTTTCTGTATGGATTTTTCTACTGAGGAACCTGTATTCAGGTGCCTCTCTGTGGTTCTGTTTGTGAAATGCTTGGAAAGCAACTGCTTGTCCCATGTTTCCCGAGCTGGGTACATAGCATCGCTCCTTCTCCTTCCCTAAACTGGCCTCACTTCCCTTTAAGGAGGAAATGCAAACACTAGTGGTCAGTGAGGCTAGCCAGAGTGGAGCTGGACACTCCCATGGCCCTTGCTTCCTGCTAACCCTTCCCCTGCCTGAGCAAGGAGTGGAAATTCTCATCCCTTGACTTGCTCAAGTGGCTTCAAATTGCTTTTCTGACAATTAGAGGCTCTACCCATTATTTTTTGAAAAGTCATTAAATTATTAATGCCGATTTTATCGAGCCATCAAGTAGGGAGACCAGTTCTCATTATAATTCTTTGCGTCATGCCAGACTCATTTGTGTTTGCTCTTAATAAAATAATTTCTTATCCCATGTGCTGATACCAGACATGGCCTTCTGCCCATTAAACTAACACATCTGCTTCCAAGCTGTTCTTATGAGAAACTTCCTAATAAAATATGTTTCTGTGAATGAATTTATGTTTTCATTGAAAATACACTGTTAATAATGATTCCTGTTTCTCTGTTGTCGAAAGGAACAGCTTAATTTTTTAATGGAGCAGGGAAATGGCCTGCTTCTCCAAAATACATGTTAAGAGAAGGTGGTCTCATTATGAGGACTGTGACTCTGCGATAATTTTTTCATTTTTTAAAGGTATTTGGTAATGGTTTCTTAGTAGAAATCTATAGCTCCAAATAAACTATTGTAGAATGGCACCTTCTGAAATAGGACTGCAGTTGTAGGGAAGGAAGGAAGCCAAAGAAAAGAAAAGGCAGGGGATGTGGAGCGGGGAGGGAGACCTGTAAGAGATCAATAGAAGGACTTTTATGCATGTATGTAAGCATAGACAATGGATACAAGACACTGAGGGTAGGGGGAGGGCATGTACTGGGGGGTGGAGAAGGATGGGGGGAGGTCAATAGGGGAAAAATAAGGAGACATATGTACTACTATTTGTAATACTTTAAACAATAAAAATATATAATTAAAAAAAAGAAAAGAAAAGCACCACATTTATCATGTCAAAAAATACTCAGAAATTAAAACAAATACTGACCAAACGAATTTCAACTTTGAATCCTTATGTTAAGAACTATAGTAGTGATGGTGCTGAAGATGGTTTCTGAATGGTGTCACATTTCTGTCCAATTATCTTTTTTCTGCCTGTAATTTGTATAAAATAAAATATCTCATCTTCCCTGATGACTTTCTTAGTGAAAATTTAGTACAATTTGGCCTCACCATAGTTAAAATTTCATGATGTGTGAAATCGATATGGTGGTAAATGCCTCTAAAAAATATCTTCGCGCAATTTCTACTTTTCTACTGGCTTCTGTCATGAAATCAAAGCTAAACTATAGAATTTACGCTATAAAATATAAACAGAGTCAATCCTTGAAATTTTTCACTTGAAGGGAAACATTTTCTGAGATATTAATAATACTGTACAGCACGGTTGGGGTGGTGAGGCTCAGTAGTTGACCGTCGACCTATGAGCGAGTAGTTCATGGTTCGATTCCTGATCAGGGCACATGCCCAGGTTATGAGCTTGATCCCCAGTGTGGGGTGTGCAGGAAGCAGCTTATCCAATGATTCTCTCTCATCATTGATGTTTTTATCTCTCTCTCCTCTCCCTTCCTCTCTGAAATCAATAAACATATTTAATAATAATAATAGTGTACAAACCAAATTGCCACTAAATTGCTAAAAATTTTAATTACGCATGTGCAACTATTATTTTATCCTGTGAGTGCTTTTCCACTGAAGCAGCGGGTGTGGAGAAAGTGTTAGAAACTCCCGTTGGCTCCCAGACACGAAACCAACACAGACCCCCATTTAGTTCCTTCAGCACCATCCTTTCCTTTAAAACCAAGTGAAAATAGTTTCTGCTCCTGTCTCAGGACTGTGTGAAATTGAACCCCTTCTTCCCCCAAGATCTTCTGGGGGCCCTGCAGGAATGAGGTCATATACTAGGTCCTTGAAAGTTGCTTCAGCCAGCTGCCCACATCAGACGATTACTCTAGTTGACGAAACCAGTTTACGCTAACTAGATTAACTCTGTAATGCATGACCAGCTGCTTTTTGTTGCAGCTTGAGTTTTACTCTTAATTCACCAAGCACAGGGAATACTGGACTGTAACGTTTAAGAAAGAAAACAATAGACATGTTGGACAGGAGGTAAAAAAAATTACAAATCAGACCTGGCCGGTGTGGTTCAGTGGTTGAGCTTCATCTTAGGAACCAGGAGGTCATGGTTCAATTTCTGGCCAGGGCACATGCCAGGGGCTTGTAAGCTCAATCCCCAGTGTGGAACGTGCAGGGGGCAGCCAATCAATTATTTTCTCCCATCATCGATGTTTCTATCTCTCCCTCTCCCCTTGTCTCTGAAATCGACATATATTTACCAATCAGAAGCACTGAATTGAATTGGATATCAGTTCTCACAGTTCCACCAGCTCTGCTCGTGCAATGAGTTGTTCCACGTAACCTTCCCTACAGTCTGTCCTCTCACCCAGGCTGGTACAGTTGCCTTCCCACTCCCAAAATGTAAAGACCCCAGACCCTTTCCTCCTGGTTTCTTTCTGCCCCGGATGAATGACATGCATTTATATGATTTAGTTGTAACCTTAACCCCAGAGACAGAATAGAGGCTGGCTCCCAAGTCATTGCCAGGACAAGTCATTGGAGGGCTTGACAGTGAGATGTCCTGGCCCGTGGGCCATCCATCCATCCATGCAGAGTATCAGGTGGCAGCTTCTGACATCCTCTCTCTCGAACATTCTGGGTTAATAGGAAGATTAACCTCATCTTTCATGCGCTAAGCCTCGTTCCAAGCATGTGTCACTCCTAATCCTGCTGCCCGCCTCTCCCAGGGTCTGCTATTCTGTGGAAAACAGCCCCAGACACAGAGTTGCCAAAAGTTGAAATCAAACCAGGAGTCCCCTCCATCACACTCCCATATACTAGTATGTCTGCTCAACCCTTAAACCTGTCATAAATCCAGCCTCTTATCACCCCCTCCCCCTCCCCCCGCCACCTTTAAGCTCTTGTCATCACCTGGGTGGTGCTCGGAAGTAGCCCAGGCTGCAACCCCCAACCTCCCAGCTGTTCTCTCCTCTGCAAACCTCTCTCTGCCACGGCACGCTCTGTAGAAGCCTCTCTTTACTCTTAGGATGAAGGTCACGGTGGCCCTATATCCCATATGGTTGTCCTTATTGTTCCAGATTAATTAGAGCTGGTGTCAGACTTCACTCTCAAGAGTGCTTCATTTTCAGTGATAAATTCAATGATTAACTTACACTTAATCATGACCCAGCCCTCGCCTCATATCAGTTAGAGATACTCCTGTTTTTCCACACTAATATCCTTTTAGTTCAATTCCATTTATTGTCCATTCACCCGTGCCCCCGTTGCAAAGCTTTCGAGTTTGCTAACCCTTTATAGTACATTCTTTTCTCCTCAGATAGTTAACTCATTCCCGTCATTTTGAGTGGCATTTTCTCAGCAGAGCTTTCCCGGTTTCCACGGCTGGTTCAGATTCTCGGGCTGAAAGCACCATCTCAGGACCCTGACCCGCCTTCTCCCTGGGCCTGAGCGCTGTGAGATCCACAGATCTCAGTTCACATCACTGGCGGTGGGAGCAGGGCCTGATGGGTAGAGACACCCAACAGAGGTAACTGAGCGAACACAGTTAAGTAAATAATGACCGATAACTGATTGCTTTTTTTATACATGTAATTGTCGGGTCAATTTCTGGCGATACATCTCATAAGAAAGGAAGACTGCAGCAAAGACAAACAATTATCTTTCTCTCCAGAACCGGAAGGCCACTGGTAATATCTAAATGCAACTTTTAGCAAAACAGAATAGCCTTCCCCCACACCACTGTACTTCCCCATCAAGCCCCTTTAATCAGCATCTTGTGTAATGCTACATCTTTACTATGATCAAGCTTATTTTACTGTCTAGTAAACAAGCAAGCTAACAAAATAACAGGCTGCTGTGTTTGCTGAAAATTTGTTCTCCAGTTACAATTCTTTATATTGGTTTCAGAGAGGAAGGGAGAGGGAGAGAGAGAAACACCGTGATGAGAGAATCATTGATCACTGCCTCCTGCACACCCCCTCCTGGGGATCGAGCCTGCAACCCAGGCATGAAGCTTGACTGGGAATGGAACCATGACCTCCTGGTTCATATGTCCGCGCTCAGCCGCTGAGCCAGCCTGCTGGGCTCCGGTTACAATTCTGACTTTACCTCGTCCTGGAGTCTCTGTTTGCTCTTAATGAAACACTTTGGTCTTCTCTCAACTTCTCTGTACAGTGGTACCTCGAGATACGAGTTTAATTCATTCCGTAACCTTGAGGCATGGGAAACCATGAGACGCTCGAGTCATGGTAAAATGGTGGGTCGTGTGCAGCCGGCCGATCTGCGCAATTACGCCTATCTCAAATGTTGCTCGTATTTCAAAGCAAAAATCGCTCGCTCGACGGCTCGTATCTCAAAAAATCTCGTATTGTTAGGGCACTCGTATCTCGAGGTACCACTGTATTTTATAAATGAGTGAGGCCACAGTCTGTCATTTACCCATGTCTGTTCAGTATTATCCAGGTCATTATTCAGAATTGAAAGCTAGTTTGTCAACAGTTACCTGATGTACAACTTTTCTCATCTGCTTACAATATACTAGTATATGTTCTCACTGTGATGAGCATTTGGATTAGATTAGAAGAAAATGGGTTCGGTTTGAGTAGAATAGATTAGATACTGTATTTAAATTGGGAAAAATGTAATTTCCATTATTGCAATGATCTTACATAATTTGTCGAGTTTGTTGGTGGATTGTGTTTTCTAGTATAGTTCTCTTTGGTTTGAAAATTGTTTCACTTGAAATCCATGTGGATTAGGAAGCAAGACAGGGATGGCGGGAGAGACAGACAGAGAGACAGAGAGACAGACTGCCACTGGCTCTCTTTGGGACTGATGCTTCCCTTTCTTTCTGGCCGGCTCTGTGGGCTCTGGGCAGCTAGAGAGCAGCGGCCCTGCGGTGGCTGGCACCGCAGTCAGCGGGGCTGCGTTTGAAAGTGCCTCGGGCACGGGGGATGAAGAAGGGTGATTGCTTCACTCACTTGATGGAAACCGGTAGAAACACAGACAGTCCTCCGGTTACTTTTATGCAGCTACTGACATTGTTTTTATTTTTAAATGGACATTTACTACCTATTTAGAACAAAATACCTCAAAGCAAGCATTAAGCAAATGTAGCTTATCTAT
Organism: Lasiurus borealis; assembly: GCA_004026805.1. Lineage (NCBI taxonomy): Eukaryota > Metazoa > Chordata > Mammalia > Chiroptera > Vespertilionidae > Lasiurus > Lasiurus borealis. Next base: position 12,369 of record PVJN01022210.1, on the reverse strand, counting down.
CACATGCCAACTTCTCTCCATAGTAATAACCATGAATACAGTGTCCATTACATGGTGAATGCTACATTTTTATAAGTTGCTTCATAGATTCACTTTGTGATCACTGATGGAACCTATCTAGAAAGTATCCAATTAAGAAAAGTTTAATGAAAGCCAATTACTCAATACCCTAAATTTTATTTTTGCGGTCCTGAAATGTGTTTTGAATGAGTCATATGATATACATTAGTGTTACAAATGTCACCCTTGTTCATATCAATTTGTCCACAGTAACACTTATGGGCAATGAACATTTCATTGTGCATGCTGTATATACATCAGTAATTTTCCTTTACTTTTTGTATGTTTAAAGAGTGTTACCACATTTATGGGAAATGCATCTGATTAGTAATCAACCTGGACTTGCACTCAGCAGACCTGGCCGTTCTATGGGACGATGAGTCCACTCAGACACTAATGGGAATCGCAGAAGAATGAACTCAAGTGTGTTCCAGGAAAGCAATTAAATACCTCGCTGGCGCTCCAGGTTTAATTTGCAAAAAAAGCGCAGGAAAGGAGGGGGCACTTGCCAGTGCTGTGTCTCCATCTTTTTAATATATTTTTTTATTTGAAATAATTTGAGACTTACAGAATATTTGTAAAACTGGTACAAAGAATTGATGTTTGGCCAGTCAGAGAAAGATAAGTGTCACATGATCTCATTTCATTCATATGTGGAAGCTAACGAACCAAATAATCTGATGATAAAAAATAGACCCAGAACCCAGTTGGTGTGGCTCAGTGGTTGAGTGTCGACCCCTGAACCAAGAAGTAGTTGGTTCGATTCCCGGTCAGGGCAGATGCCGGGTTGTGGGCTGGATCCCCAATGTGGGTATGCAGGAGGCAGCCAATCAAATGTTTTCTCTCATAAGTGATGTTTCTATCTCTTTCCTTCTCCCTTTTTTCTCTCTAAAATTACTAAAAATACACTTTAAAAAAAGTAGACCCAGAGACATAGAAGCATGAACAGACTGTTGAACCTCAGCGGGAAGGTAGCAGGGGAGGGTGGGTGGGAAGAGATCAACCAATGAACCTGTATGCATAGATACATGACCCCTGGGCACAGACAGTGGGGTGGTGAGGGCCTGCGGGGAGGGGGCGGAAGAGGTTAATGGGGGAAAAGGAGGACCTGTGTAACACTTTCAACAATAAAGATTAAAAAAAAAAAAGAATTGATGTTACCCTCCACTCAGCCTCCCTCCTGTTAACAACTTATATGATTATGTTTCACTATGAAAACCAGGGAATTAGCATTGGACCCTCACTATGGATCTCCTGCCAATTCCTCATTTCCCCCCAAACATCCTGCTTCGTGGCAGGATCCAGCCCGGGACCCTCGATTCTACTCAGTGGCTGTGTCTCTCTAATGCCTTCCCACCCGTGGCAGCTCCTTCGTGTTTCCTCGTCTTGCATGACCTTGCCTCTGCTGCTGCTTTACAATAAGCGACCGTTCTGTAGAGTGACACTGGGTTCGGGCTTGCCTGATGTTTTCTCGCGATTCAGGGGAGCTTGCACAGTTTTTGGCAAGAGCCCACGGAAGGGGTGCTGTGGCCTCCGTTCATAGTGCCCCGGGTGCGTGCTGTCGAGCTGGGCCTTGAATTCCTGGTTAACGTGATGCTGGTCCCCACTGGGTCTCTCCTTTGTAAGATGACTGTTTGCTGTGGCTGCTCTCCTGTTTCTCCTCACCATTCCCCAACCGGTTTCAGCGTTCATTAGCAAACTGCAGCTCGCGAGCCACATGGGGCCCTTTGGCCCTTGGAGGGTGGCTCTTCCACAAAATACCACATACGGGCGGGCACATGTAGTGGGATTGAAACTGTGTGGCCCATGCGCAGAAGTTGTTTTTTGGCTCTCTAAAGAAATTTCAGTCGTCGTACTGTTGGTGTTTGGCTCTGTTGACGAATGAGTTTGCCGACCCCTGCATGAGCAGATCTGGCCTCCAACAGTTTTCACCGTGGTCTGTGCCAAAAGATGGTTTTGTGTTTCCCCCGTTCCTTCCCCATTGATTAATTTGAATTTTTCTAGAAGGAAGAGCTGCCCTTCTCCACCATGTAATGATTTATTCAATTCTTTATTCTGATGTGGACACATACATATTTGTTTTCTTCTGCAATCCAATGCGATGACTATTTGCTCTGTGGCTTACATTGTTCCATACTTGACTTCCTTGGTGAGGGTCCGGGGGGCGGGGGAAGGGGGATATGGATGGCACAGAACGATCAAGTCGCCCGGGTTGTGGTTAAAGAAATTAGTATTGATATTTAATCACAAATACTCAATTTCTTCATATTTCTAGGCGAACAATGCCTAATGGAGCAAGAATAAATAGCCGTGTTTCCCCATGTGAAACGTGTTTCTAGACTGCGACAGTTTCAACCCAGCTCAGTTCAATCCAAGTTCGATTTCCCTTCCCCGGGCCTCCGTTTGAAGCGGAACCTGTGCCTCTCCTTGAACGTGGCTGTTGTAAACAGTCCACGCCGCTGCCGTCCACCTTAAAACGCCAGCACGGGTGACGGTGGGAAGGGCGGGTTTTAACCAGTAACAACTGCTGCCAGGAGAACAGTGCCGCATGGAGCAGACTCAGCGTGGGCCTGTCCAGAGGGGGCTGGGACTTTAAAGGACGAAGGAGGCAGTGGGGGGAGGTGAGCAGGGGCTCGGCGGTCAGGGAGGTGAGACAGGGGATGCGCTGGTTATAAATCACTCAGGCCAGGCGTCCAGCTGTGCCCGCTGGCTGGTAACCAGGGCAGCTGGGCTCTGGGCTCCGTCCTCAGGTGCTTCTGGCACAAAGGGCAGCTTCTTCGGGCCCCCAGTGTTTGGCTGGCGCCGTGAGGGGGCTGGGCCATCGGAGAGGTGCTAGACGGGATGCCCGTGTTCCTTCGTCTGGTCCAGCATGAGGTTGCGTCCTGAGCGGGGAAGCAGCCGGAGTCCCGTGAAGGAGAGAATCTTGGGCACTCTGCCCCTGACTTCCTCCTTTTGTGCTGCTGCTTGTCTTGGTCTAATTGACACATGCATATGATTGTGATTTTATTCTGCAGACACCAGAGCTCTGGAACTTCTGGATTATTTTTAAGAACAATTTATTTTTAAATATGTTTTTATTGATTTTAGAGAGAGAGGGAGGGAGATGAAGAAGAATGGGGGAGGGAGGGAAAGAGAGAGAGAGTGAGAGGGAGAGAGAGAAACATGGATTGGCTGCTTCTCCCAAACCCCCTATTGGGGATCTAGCCTACAACCCAGGCATGTGTTCTGACTGGGAATTGAACTGTTGGCCTCTTGGTGTACAGATGATGCTCAACCATCAGAGCTACACCGGCCATGGCTAGAACATCTTTTTTATTTATTTTTTAAACATATTTTATTGATTTTTTACAGAGAGGAAGGGAGAGGGATAGAAAGTTAGAAACATAGATGAGAGACATCCATCAGCCACCTCCTGCACGCCCCCTACTGGGGATGTGCCCGCAACCAAGATACATGCCCTTGACCAGAATTGAACCTGGGACCTTTCAGTCCGAAGGCCGACACTCTACCCATTCAGCCAAACCGGTTTCGGCAAACATCTTTATTTTTTGACACAAAGGTTTTATATCATCCTCCCTCGGTCTGACTATGACCTATGACCTGTGAGCATGTGACCGGCACAAAGAGAGCGCTCCCGTCGCTCGGGCCTGCTGTCCCGGCTGCCACAGCAGTTACCCACAGACGACTTCTGTTTCCAGTGGTGCGGAGGGGACAGTTTTTTTTGTGAACTCAGTTTTTTAAGGAACCCAACATTTCCCTCACTTATTATCAATCACATTTTTATGTGAAACATCAGCTGTTTGTATCTATAACATATGTATGTAAATATATACACATAAATATGCCCGCCTATTTCATGTGTTGTGTGTATGCTTATATGGGTTTTAGGTACTGTGCGTGTATATGTTTTCTTTCCTAGTACTTGTCTGAATTATAAAAAGACGTTTTTTTAATCTGTTTTGCTGGAAATTCATAAAGGCAGTTGGATGATTTTCCAAGTGAGGTGCTTAGCGGAAACGTGTTAAATAGCTTTGTAGACTCATTTGGCTTGCAGAGCTTTCAAAGTGCCGCTTTCCTTCAAATCGGCTTCATCTAGTCAACAACAAACTCCTCATCCTCTCATCTCAGCCCCCGGAAGACGCGTCTTATAAATCCTAAGGAGTGACTTTCCATGTTCTTTGTACACACGCACTCAGGTTGTATAAGCTTGGCATATAGTGTTGTATAAGTGGCAATGCCTTTTATTATGCATTTCACCTCAGCCCAAGCAGCTAACTCATCCTCATCATAACTGCCATGCATTATTTAACAAAAACGGGAGAACATGTGTTGTTTTACTACAATTAAAGCACACACAGAAAGCAGCTCCAAAGTGGTTTCCAAATCACTTCCCCACATGGGATGGGAGCATGGCAAATGCCTGGGGTTTCTCTGATTTTGATCAGCATTCTCTGTGCCTTCCATGCGGTTCTCAAAGCAAAGCAAGATAAGTCATCTCAGCTGTGGAGTCCCGGACCCCCCAGTCACGTGATTCTGATTAAGCGGGAGCCACAGGAGTTTCCACTCTGAATCCACATCTGCGTTCTGGGGGGAGACTGGGCTAGAGGGGGGGCCTTGCGGGCTGCTCTCAGGTTTTCAGGTTTTGCTTGTCTGTGGGAGGCCAGCGGGCTGAGCTGCTGGCAGGGGACCTGGGCGTGTTTATAAGTTTCAGCAGCCAGTGGAGGGCAGAGTGAGTGAGTGGTGACTTCTGGGAGGCGGTGGAGTAGGATCGCTTTGGGGAGCTTGGTAAGTGTCTGGTTCCCTTGCTCAGGAAGCCAGAAACCCCCCAACCTTTGCGTTTCACCTCCCTGGCTCGGTGTTGTGTTTGTCAGTGAGTCATACAGTATTGATCTCAGGAAGAGGAATCAACTTTAAATGTGTGTTTTCAAAATGAGTGTCCACCCTGCAACAGTAGCATCACCTAAGAAAAAGTTAAAACATGAATGTCTCGTTTTTCTTTAAAATCAATGGCAATTTTTTTTAACAATTAAAAAATAATAACTGGATTTATTCTTCCTGGCTTGTGGTGTGGACAGAAATCCTATGATTTACCTGGGATTGAAATGATTTTTTTCTCTGATGCACCATTTTGTATTTTATTTTATTTTCAAACTTGAATTAGAGATAATGTAGCATTCAGCCTTCACTTCAAGCATAATGCGGCTTCGCAGGAGTTTATGAGCCAGTGCCTAGTGTGCTGAGTAGTCTAATGTTCAATTCAGTTGCGTATCTTCTGAGCTATAAATGTATCAGGATCCCCCAATTTCTGGGAATGAAATACAAGTAGCAATAATGTGAATATAAAAAGATATTTCTGTCTGGGGACATGAGCATGCTCTCACAGTGATGCATTAGCAAAATATTTACTCTGTTGTAATTAGGAAGTTACAGTCTAATTTGGAATTCTCGATACAAGTGAACATTTTCAGGGCTGCCGGCTTTCAATTCAGTGGTAAATCTGTATACTTGATAGGTTGCCAATATAAGGTCTCCCCCTCAAAAAAAAGCCTCCCCCAAATATAACACCACTGCAAAGAAATAATGGTGTGATGTTACAGAAATGCACACGGAGGCTAATGATGACTTATTTCAAAAAAGTTGGATGCCAGTTTCCAAAGGAGGGAAGCAATATTCAATATATTCTTAGATCGTATCAGTGGTCTGGTTATTAGAATCACATGGAGATCTGTTGTAATTATTATTGTTGGAATCACATGGAAATGTGTTGTAATCGCTTGCAATACCAAAACCAAAGCATCTTGAAAGCAGAAAATGATTAGGTGTAGACCCATTGGTTTTCATTGTTTTAGGTCTGTCATGATGGAAGTTTCCAATAGGCTGGTCTTAAATATAAAAGGGGCTATTGAGGGTGGTAAGAGGGAGGATGTAAGAAGGGGGAACATTTGCATAAGAATTATATACAATGAAAGCTCTGGGAGAGTGGGAGATAACCAGCAAATAAAGCGGCAGAGGAACAGCTGAAATCACTTATTAATTTGTTTGCTGGCTTTGCCTGTCCTTAATGTATTCCGAACATTACTGCTTGTGAAGTTAGGATTTTAAAAAAGGAACACACCAACTTTAAATGTATGCAATGCAAATGGCCGAGTCGTCAGACATCTGAAGGGCAAGAGCGTCTGTGGCTGTCAGTCCTAACCTGCGCTCACCTCACCAGGGATCTTGTTAGAGCCGGTTCCGACTCAGATGGTCTGGGGTTTGTCCTGAGTGTCTGCAGCTTTAACAAACTCCCTGGACGGCAGAGCTGCTGGTCCATGACCGCCCTTGCAATGGTGAGGTTTGAACGGAAAGTGGACTCGCGCCCGGGAGTGGCTGTGTTTGGAACAGCCAGTGGGGGGAATATGGAAGATTATCACAATAACGTAAATAAATGTCAGAATCATCCAACACACAGGTCAGAGAGAGTTTCTTGGGGACAAGTCTCCACATCCCTGGTCTGTGACAGAGAACACGCAGGCCTTGAACGCCTGAGCCCCAGCTGATGTTGGAGAAGCAGGTGTGTGCAACTAGAGTTCATCAAGAGCTGGCGGGGGGTGGGGTGTGAAAAAGGGGGGAGAGGAAGAGGAGGGGGTGATCTACCCTGTGTACCCCATAAGCATCTATAGATGCAAGCGGGACGGTTTCAGTTTCGGACGTGTGGCAGTTAACTGGTGGAACTAAATGTGTGGAAATATTGGAAGGACTAGAAATCCTTAGGACTTTCAGGCTTGGGAATTCCCGGCTAGGAAGCACTGGGGGCGGGCGTGTCCGGTCACATCCGGGGAACTTTCTGCCGGAGCCTGGCTTGTTCTCCGGGTAGGCCTCTGTTTCGGAGACAACTCTGCGGGTTTCTTCTGCAAAATGCACATTCTGGCGAAATGAAGCAGAAGTCTTTATCTTTTTACCAACACTTGAATACATCTATTTTTTTGAAAATCGGCATTTAAATCTGTTCCTGCCAGAACTAAACCCAGGCCTCGATTCTAGAGCTCCCTCAGCGGTGGTGACAGGTTCACGGTGAGCATTACTGGGCGTCTTTACGCATGTGCGTTCTTTCTTTGTGAAAAATGTGGAGCGTGAAAAATTCAGAGGTAAAAAAGCAAATTAAAAAAAAATTCTCTAGAGTGCAACAGATAAAACAGTCCATAATGTGAAATAACTTCCATCCCTGTGGCCTAAAGCCGTGGTAAAATTTCCTGCCATTTGTATGATATTCCCCATCTGGCATAACCAGTGCAAAAGTCCTCACATCGGTGTATTTTCTGTGACTTCCCGAAGGTTGGCCATTGAGAAGATTTGCGTGTATCTGGCTTATGTATATTTGGAAGAATTTATTTAACGTGGGACTTTACAAACTAACAGGCAGTGAGCTAAGAAATACTAAATGACATTAGTGATTGGTGATATATTGGTGTATTTGCTGATAAACCGATGCAATACATTTATACTTGTTTTTTAAAATAATGTTTTTATTGATGTCAGGGAGGGAGGGAGGGAGAAACATCAATGATGAGAATCGTCAATCGGCTGCCTCCTGCACGCCCTCTACTGGGCATCTGCTCTGACTGGAAATCAAGCCTTGACCTCCTGGCTCATAGGTCGGCCTCAACCACTGAGCCACACCAGTTGAGCGACACATCTATACCCCTAAAGTTTGGTAAAGCGTGGCCTTTTGTTGCTACCATGTGGACTGGCCCAGGTCTCGGCATTAGGAAGGTTGCGAACCTCTGGGTGAGAGGCTGGCTCCTGCATCCTGCTTGGTTGGTTGCCGTAATTACTTAGCGGGTATCACACTAACACTTGCTAGAAAATGAGTGAATTGGAGAGTCTTGCATGCCTGCTGGCTGGCGATGCCCAGTTATGAGCTTTCTGGCAATCCTCGCATGCGCTGTGGTAGATGCTCAAGCCCGTGTGAGGCCAGAGGCCACAGAGAGCAGGCAAGGTGGGGCGGCCTTGCCCCCTGTGGCTGCGGATTCTGCGGGCCGCTAAGGATGGGTGGGGTTTCCAGGGGCAGAACGTGCCGGAAGGAAAGGGAGACTCTTGAGTGAAGTGGAGGTGCCAGGAAAGGGGCACTGAGTCAGTTCCTCCGTGCGTGCCGGGCGGCCGTGGGGAAATTGGGGAAATGAAAAGGCAGCATGCGCCTATCATCACAGCCATCTCCTCAGCAGTCCTCTCCCTCAAGGTTGGTTCTGAGGCTGCTGGCAGGTGGCCAGCTTGCTAAGTCCTCTTAAATTGACAGAGAAGCCAGATAAATAGCCACTCTTGGCAGCGGCTCCTGACAGATGGCCTGGCATTCGCGATGCCAGCGCTGCAGACTCCAGCCCAGCAACTCCGAGTTACAGCGCGGCCTGAAACCGGCCCTGCCTGGTGGAGCCAGAGGGGAACGTACAGGGAGTAACTGAGATGTCCCACCGCATCGAGAGGCTGGGGGTTTCTCGGGGGTAGGGGGTGGGGGGAAAACACCCTTTAGGTGTGATGTGCAAAACTATATGGAAGCCAGCGCAGGTTTGTTGGTGGTCTTAATTCTCAAGAACAATGCCAGAGACACACGGGTGACCCCCTATGAAAGGGGATGTGAACGAGCTTCTAGGACATCTCAGCCAGTGGCTGCCTTCCAGTGTCCGGAGACAAACTCAGACAAGTCCTATGTATCCTGATGGCTGTAATTAGCGGTTCTCAACCTGTGGGTCATGACCCCTTTAGGGGTCCATCAACCCCATCATAGGGGTCGCCTAAGACCATCAGAAAACAGATATTTTCATTATGATTCAAAACAGTAGCAAAATTACTATTAGGGAGTAGCAAAGAAAATAATTTTATGGTTGGGGGTCACCACAACATGAGGAGCTGTATTAAAGGGTTCCTGCATTAGGAAGGTTGAGAACCACTGGCCGTAGCGATCTGCCCCACTGTTTTCTGGGCCTCGCTGTGCCATGTGGGAGGCAGTGTGACGTGGGGACATGGAAGAGAAGGGGCAGGAGCAAGGCCACGGAGACTGGGTCTTGGGGGGTTTCTCACCTCGCCTCCATTGCAGCTGCGGTTTCTCTTAACGAGGTCTCTCCTTCGCTGATCCCACGTTCATGCTGAGGACATGGCTGTGATTTGCCAAAAGTGACATGTCTATTTCCTATAGAGCAGCGGTTGTTCTCAACCTGTGGGCCGAGACCCCTTTGGGGGTTGAACGACCCTTTCACAGGGGTCGCCTAAGACCATCGGAAAATGCAGATATTCACATCATGATGCATCACAGTAGCAAAATTTCATGGTTGGGGGTCACCACCCATGAGGAACTGTATGCAAAGGTCTCGGCCTTAGGAAGGTTGAGAACCACTGCTGTAGAGTGACTTAGCAGCTTCAAAACAAAGAGAGCAGCTTAGGAAGAGAACAGCGGCCGGAATGACGCAGATTTTGACAGGAGGGAAGTAAATGCCCTGCCGTCAGGATGGCCAGGAAGGTCCCCGCCCGTGGGAGGGCTGAGGCCTGAATGAAGGTCTTGCGGAGGGAAGCCTGGGACCTCATGGTAAATACACCAAGGAAAAGGGCTATCGATGCTCCCACGCCCTGTCCCCCCAGTTGCCAGGACTGGCAGCAGGAGCCCGCAGGCCCAGACCGATGACCATCTCGTAGCCCCTCGCTGAGAGGCGGCCGTGACGGATGGTGGGACCCACAACTTTATTTCAGTCTTACTAGGAAGTTCATTGCACCCGTTTTACCCTGAGGCCCAATTATTTCTCTCTAAAAATAAACATTGTTCTCAATCTCTATTTTCTCTGATGCCCGTTAGTGATGCGCTTTTTCCAGGATCATATTAGCTTCGGGGGCACAGCATCCCACATTTACATGCTTTCGCTGTGATCACCATGGTAAACCCAGCACCATCTGTCACTGTGCAGAGTTATTACGACGTTATTGATTGCATTGCCTGTACTGCATGGTACACGCCTGTGACTCGTTTATTTTGTACCGGGAAGGTGGTACCTCTTATTCTCCTTTGCCTTTTCCTCCATCCCCCCCTCCCCCCACCTCCCCTCTGGCAGCCATCATGTGTTCTCTGAATGTAGGAGGCTGGTTCTGTTTGTGGGGTTTGTTTTGGTTTTGTTTGAGTCCAGTGTAGGTGAAATCACTTGGGTTTTGTCTTTCTCTGACCTATTTTTCTTCATTTCTGTGTTCCTGCAGTAGGCTGCGGCCTCTGAAGATAATCAATCCTTGGTTCTCAATCTGAGTTGAATAGTCTGAAATGGCTTAGGAAGGGGACTTCTCCAGATGAGGTGACGGGTCCCCCCATGAGGACCTCTCATCTCTGCCCGTTGCTGACTATTGCACAATCCATGTCATGGACATGGGTTTTCTCACAGCGAGCAGGAGGGAGAGCCTGCGGCAAAACCCAAGTACAGCCCTGTGTACCCTCACCGCGGAGCGGCGTCTCTATGAAGTCTGGTACTCTGGGTATCGGCAGCAAGGTAGCCAGGAGGCAGGGTTCAAAGGCTTCGTATACAGAAGATGGGAGCATTTGGGACCATCTTAGAGGCTGGCTACTGTGGTGTGTGTGTGTGCCTGTGTGTCTGTGTGTCCTGGTGCACACATAAAATTCTTCCAGAAGGGGTGACTGTAGAAGGGACAGGCAGCAGAATGTCGATCCCAAGTGTCTCTTGTTGCCTTCGGACGTGGAAAGCCGGGCGTGAGGTTATGGCTGGGTCTTCAGTTGGAGGCATCAGAGAGGGAGTGTGAGCCGTGGCCACCAGGGGAGTCAGGAGATGAGGTTTGCAGCCTCGGTGTGGTCCTGGATCAGGTCCCCCGGGAAGGAGGGTCAGTGAAAGCAAAGTCTGAGGCGGAGTCTGGGCGCTTTCTTTGTCCCTTGTAAAGACACATGTTGTCAAGACATGAAATTGTCACCTGTATCTAAGTTCCTTGTAAATAAAGTGTTTAGGAACCTGAAAATACTCAAAAACGAAACATACACTGAGGACAACTATATTGTGATTCATTGGGGTTTGGTTTGCCTCCCTGAGTGCACAGGTCCAGACAGTCACCAGAGGGACAGATGATGGGTCACGATTCAAGAGTCCAAAACAGTGGTTCTTAACCTTCCTAATGCCGCGACCCTTTAAGACAGCTCCTCATGTGGTGGTGACCCCCAACCATAAAATGATTTCCGTTGCTACTTCATAACTGTAATTTTGCTACTGTTATGAACTGTAACGAAAATATCTGATATGCAGGATGTATTTTCATTGTTACAAATTGAACATAATTAAAGCATAGTGATTAATCACAAAAACAATATGTAATTATATATTGTGAAATATTTATTTCTAATTACAAATAAATGAAATTTTGTCTTGAATAGTGCTGTAGCATGGGCAACAGTCTTCATATGACAACAATAAACTACATTGCTATATTTTGCTACACTGAGGAGCCGTGTGTTGGTTCCTAAGACCATGGGAAATAGGTGTTTTCCAATGGTCTTAGGCAACCCCTGTGAAAGGGTCATTCTACCTCCAAAGGGGTCGCGACCCACAGGTTGAGAACCACTGGTCCAAAACAGAGGCAGGCAGTGAGAAAACAAGTGATTGAAGTCCAGAGAGCCCACGTGCTTGCTTGCGATCTCTCCCTCGTGAGAACCCACAGGCCTGATTCCCGCAGTCCTCGCTGTGTCTCGGCCCAGCACCGCCTCTCGGGTGTGGGGTGTGCTCGGCCCCCGTGTCTGATGGTCAGCTGGAGTGTTTGCGCTGAGAGCCAGTTGCTTTTCGTTTCCACAAACGCATCGTCGTCTTTGCGGACTGTGTTTGAAGGGAAAAAGAAGTGGAAGTAATAAAATTTCCCTGAACTCTGTACCGGTGCCAAATTGAGGATTTGAATAAATTACCTTAAAAACCACTTGAACCTTTTAAGATTTCATAATTCTAAGCAGAGGAAAGGGTGTTAGTTCTAGAGCTCAATTAAAGTGTGGGAATCACCTGCAGAGTCCTGGTGAGGGCCAGGCTCAGGTGACATTTGAAGCAGATGCAACTGCCTTTGATGTGCACCCTGCACCTCAGTCTCTCTCCCACCAGCTCCTGGGCACTGACCCCGTATTTCCCGCCACTAGAATTAGTCACCCCTGAAGCCAAGGCAAGCACTGTGTGCCCAGCACTCACCCACACAAACAGTCCCCACGTGCCCAACCCCCCCCCACATCCCTCACCCAAGTTCCCGTGGGGAACCCCCCCCCCCCGTGCCCTTCACACTCATGTGTTCCCTGAAAGTGCACCCCCCCACATGCCGTATCCC
>PVJN01022209.1:0-34035 GCA_004026805.1 Lasiurus borealis | reverse complement strand
AAGCCCCCAGGGTAATAGATGCCATTGAGATTGGCTGCCTGGCAGTTGTTGTACCACCAGCCTCCTCCATAGACTTCTGCACAGTTCTCTTCCCACTGGTCTGCATCCCTGTCAAAGGTGCTGAACTGCATGCCATTGTGAGAAGTGTACTCTGTGCCTTCCTCCACGGAACCCTCAATCAGAGCATTGCCCGCCGTGCCCTTATAGGAGGAGACCTGCAGGGCATAGCCTTCTGCCTCCGAGCCTATCCTCAAGTGATATTCTGCATAAGCTAGGTTCCCCACCCAGTCCTCTAATTCAACCCGAAGCACAGAGCCCCTCAGGGTTAGCAAGTGGAGGTATTCATTGCCTAGCCAGAATTCTCCTTCCCCCTTGTCATTCACGCTGCCGAAACCTCTCTTGTAGTCTTGCCACGTCCGGTTAAAATTCAGTGATCCATCCATTCTTTGCTGGATCAAAAGCCATCCTCCCAAACTGGTCTCTTGATCGCAATAAACTGAAAAAATCTTACTGGATCCTGGTAGCTCGATATTGAAAAGGCCACTTTGGGCACCTGAAGGATGTGTTTGGAGGACATCATCACAGTCTAAAAGAAAAATTAAGCTGGTTGGAAGAAGTTACTCTCATTTAACTTTACAAAGATAGGAATGGCCCAGATTAAATGAAGGTTGACACTGGCTTCCCTTCCCTTCCATTCCTTTCCCTTCCCTTCCTTTCCCTTTCTTCTTTCCTTTCTTCCTCCCTCCCTCCCTTCCTTCCTTCCTTCCTTCCTTCCTTCCTTCCTTCCTTCCTTCCTTCCTTCCTTCCTTCCTTCCTCCTTCCCTCCCTCCCTCCCTCCCTCGTACCCTCCCGTCTTCCTCCTTCCCTCCCTTCCTCCCGTCTTTTTTTCTTCCTTTCTTTCTTCTCCTTCCTTCCTTCCCTTTATGGAGAAAACATGCTTTTACACTAGAATGAATCATAAGCAAATAAGAGGCACTTATACCTACAAATTGCAAAGGGGATTTCCTCAATGTATTTGAACTTTTACTTGCACGTACTGTTTAATAGCAAGTAACCAGCAAAGATATCTAAGCAACATTTAGCACTAATATACCTTGTTTTTAACCTAATCTCAATTTCAACTGAGAGCCGCTCCAAACAATATGGTCAATAAATTGGGTAACAATTCCAGCAACACATATTTTAAATGGTAAAATAATTTGCTTAAACAAACTCAAAATCGAGTTTCAGAGGAATTCATTTAACATGTATTTATTGAATGGTGACCTTCTGCACTGTTAGGCATTTGGGATACAGAGATGAGCATGATAGACAAAGTCCCTGCCCCTGTGGAATTTACAGTTTAGCATGAAAACAAACAAAAAGGGGTAATTTTAATAAAGCATGAAAGAGGGCTAGGAAAGAAGTGCAAGGTGCTATGGGAGCACATTGCAAGAATAATTTAGTCTAGAGAAGTGCGGATACCTCTGGCAGTGCGAGCTCTAGCTCGGCCTTTCTTGGTGGTATGAGTTCCGCTGACGTGGTGAGAGCTGGTTTCCTCTAAGTCTCTGAAAATATCAGATGCTGAGCCCCTAGAGTGGGTCTCAAACTCTTTGAACCCAGGTGACAATAAACCTGGGAATGTTTTCCCAGTTGAGTCAACGTCAAAGAAAGCAGCTTCATCAGGGAACCTACGACGGAATTCGTCTAGGGTACCCCTAGTCGAGTCTAAACCAGTTGCGTCCCCACAGTCAGAACCATCCTCAGAGGTGACCACCTCTTTCGTCACTTCTTTGCGGCCATCAGGACCTATAGTAGTCTTAGTGATGATTTTAGAGCATGAACTGTGCCTGGAGATTAGGCCACCAGAGGTAGCCTTCTCTTTACCAATCAGAAGCTCTTTACCTCCTTCAGAGGTGACCAGTTCACCTGTATGGTGGTACTCTTTCTTTGAACCTGAACTTATACTTTCTGGAGATTCTAAAAATGTGCCCCAGTCTGGGTTGGCAGGCCTGGTGTTTCCATGCCCTGTGCTGCTGTCTGGCCTTTCAGACCCAAAACTTCCATGGTTCCAAGTACCAGCACCACCAGTTCCAGAGCTCCCAGGTTTCGGATTCCCACTACTACCGGGTACAGGTTTCCTAGGGTTTTCAGGTGCTGATCCTGCTCCACGAGAGGCAGAGTCTCCTCGGAGATTCTTCTCTGTCCCAGATCTCTCTAACGCCATTTGCATCTGCCGCATTTCCATGAGTGCCTTAAATTCTGGAGGGGCTGCCTGAAGCTGGTTCTTGGACTCTCTGGGAACCAAATCTAAAGATGGGCTCATCTTTAACAGTGGTAAGTGTTGTCTATATTTAGGTGGAAGTAGGTCTTTGGCAATGAGATGTTCAACTTGCTTCTGCTGATCCTCATAGTCCTGTAGATCTATCGAACGTGTTACAGCCCTGCTGCATGATCCTTGGCAAGATCGGATCTTAATATCAATGTCCACCTAGAGAAAGGAGGAGAATGATAAGGAACGAAAGGTAGATCTAAATAAATAAAAGATGTCTATTGAGTTCTTAGTAGTTAATTTCTTGGAAATGGTTTTCATTTTTTTTGAATTGGAGACTTACCAACCCATACTTTATTCTCCATTTATATAGTATCCTCAGTAGAAGAGATGCTGTGTGTGTTAGGCTAGCCAAGAGAAGCAATAGGAACTATTTGTATTTATCTTAGGAAAGATCAAGAGCAAGTTGCTATTTCCTGTGAAAGGAAAGACTGAGGAAGTGATCTTCAGGGAGGCTGAGGACTTGGAAGCTTGGCAGTATCAGGAATTTGAATAAGATAAGCAGGGACTGAGTATTTGATTTTGAATTTTACTATCTGTGTGCCCTGGGAAATTTTACTTAATATCACTGAGTTTATTTTTTTCCAACTGTAGAAAAGTTGGATAAGGGATATAGAATACATTGCTCATAGTAGGCATTCAGTGGATGACTATTGCCTATCATTCTTCCTACTATTCAAAATAAGGAAATCTGGTGACAGAGCCACACATTTTCTTACCTCAAGTCGCTTCATATCTACCAGCTGAGCCTTGACATTTTTTTGCAGAAGTTGAATATGCTGTACATGTTCTGTGACTTTGCGATTCAGGGTCTCAAGTCTGCTTCTCAGATCTTCTGACACTTGGTTGTATGTATTATCATTGTCTGAAATAGAAAATATGGATATTGAAGCAGCTACTGAGTGAATTGTTTGAAATAAAGAAGGAAATTTACTTAGAAACATTCCCCATGTCATTTTGATAATAGTTCGTTCTCTGAGTATTTAATTTGTAAGTTGCAAATCTATTAGGTGTTTGATTTTGGGGCAATGTTATGTCCTGTAGTCATTTATGGATGTCAGTTAAGGTACCCTACCAGCAATTAGAATTCCAAATAACTGCAGAAGAAAATCTCTTTGGAATTTTAAAGATAATTAGGAGATAAAATAATTGGTTTGATCACATTCCAATTATTTTATCATATCCTTACTCATAGGTCTTGAACATGTTCCTAGATTTTCTTTTCCCCCCACACACAACTTTCTATTTTTATTTACTTTTGTATGTATAGTTATCAATTGTTCATTTTTAGAGCAGTTTTCGGTTTCCAAGAAGAAGGTATAGAGATTTCCTTTATACCCACTGCCCCCAAACGTGCATAGTGCCTCTCATTATCAACATCACTCATCGTAATGACTTTTTTTTTTAACCAAGTATGAGTCTTCATTGACATATCATAATCACCCAAAGGCCATATTTTATCTTAGGGTTCACTCTTGGTGTAGTGCATTCTAATGAATGTATAGGTTTTTGAGGATTCTATTGATATATCCTCTTAGCCATGCCCAGTCTCCTAATGAGCCCATCACAGCATTCTTCACTCAGTCTGTTGTTTTTATCTCTAGCACTGCTTTTTAGTTCTTTCTTAGGACTTCCATTTCTCCGCTTTTATTGCCCATGCTCTTGCATGGGCATGCTGTCTACTTTATTCATTAGAATCCTTAGCATATTCATCATATTTTATTTATATTGCCAGTCTAATAATTACAACACCCCAGTCATGTCTAGTTTTGATGCTTGCTCTGCCTCTTTAATGTGCCTTGCAATTTTTTTTTTTGAAAGCCGGACATGATATACTAGAACTTGTGTTTCTGGATTTTATTGCTAGGGTTTTCTTCCTATCTATGGACTTGAAATTTTTCCTAAACTTTTTTTTTTTGTGTGTGTGTGTGTTGTTTTAGTTCAACAGCATCACTCTCTTGCCAATTATGTTGCACCATTGACTTTAAATCAATCCTGTGTCTCCTAAAGCTATAAAGAGTCAAGCAAGGCTTGGACCTGGGGTTTCACTAAACTTGCTGCCCAGACTCAGAGCAAACCCAATGCTTCCTGGTCCTAGTGTGGTCTAGCCCTTGTTCTGTAAGAAAGCTAGAACATGGCTATGTAATTTTAATTAAAAATAAACACCACCACTGCATAATCTGCTTAGTGAAGTCTATGGGTGGAACTCCCAACTCCATCACATACAGCTTTGGGTATTTAAACAAGTTCCTTGACCTCTCTGCTTCCTCCTCTGTAAGAGAGAAACAAATGTGTCTACTCAGCAAGTTGGGCCCCACTTATTTTCAGTATGTATCTTTGAAAAGAAAGCACTTAAATTCTAGTCTTCAATCCAAAATTCTGACTTCGATTAAACAACTCTTTTTGACATTATAACAATAACAAAATTGCAAGCTTCTCCTTAAAAATTCAGCTATATCTTAAGGGTATCTGTTTCTACATGAAATATTTTGGAATGAAATCTCAGTTGATATAAGGAGACACCATATTTAGAATTTTTGATGTTGTTGTTTTGTTGTGTGTTATAAAATCAAAGCACTAAATATATAATACTTACGGTTAGAGCTGGCAAAATCCCCTCTCACAAGTTCCATTATATTCCTGGTGAGTAAACTAGAGTCCTTATTGTTCTTCTGATAATCAAAGAATGCATTTTTGAGCTTATTTATTCTGTTTGTAAAATCTTGATTGACTTCATCAATCAACCCTTTCATCCTGCAGCCAGAAGGGCATTTTTGGTTCTGAAAATGAAGAGAAAAACATTACATTAAGGGCCTATTACTTGGATTCAGTTCAATTTTGAAGGTTTCCATGCAGCTCCTATTGCTCCCCTCCTCAATCTCTTCAGATCATCCTTTAATTTAAAAGTAATTTAGGAGGGCTAGGCAAAGATTATAGAGAAATTCTGAAATGAGGGGCACCCCAATCATAAATTAGGCCCTATGAAATACCCAGGCCATAATATTCAAATTTCTAATATCTATCTGAATAGACAACTAACCCACTAATGACCAGAGCATGGGAGGTAATTTAAATTGTGCTCTCAGGACTAGGTTCCTTTTCATTTGTCTTTTTTCATTTGATATGTAATAAACTGTTAGATTACTTCCATTGGAAAAGTTTTCTGTGACCTAATGGGTCAGTCAGCCTGTATATGTTTCTAACACAAGGAAGGAGTCTCCCTTTCCCCATGGCCACAGCTCACCCAGTCTTCATCAGCGCAGAAGGGCCAGTCTGTCTCTTTGCAGGAAGATTGCTGTTTTTCCATAAGTCTGGGGCCACGGGCACCTCCTCCTTCAGCTAAAAATTCACCTTCATGGTTATCTGCAGTCTTTAAGGATTCATTTGCAGACACAAAAGAAAGGAACAGCGAGAAGATAAGGAAAAGATACTGTTAACCCCAAGAAGAAGAGGGGTCTTCCCAGAGGTTAGGAGTGCCAGGGTCAGGGCCTCTACAAGCTTCAGATTTCTGATCTTTCTAATGAGAATCCTAATACCCATTTTTGAAGTTGTAAGAATTAAAGGAGATAAGTTGTACAAACTTCTTAACTGTGTGATACTAAAGCATTTTATTAAATGGTAGTCCTTTTCAAAGCTCTACTATAAAAGGGAAATTATTTGAAGCAACAAAATTGGTTAAAATTTACCTTTTCATTTTCATTAATGTTTGGAGATAGATAATTAGAAAACTCAAAGGGTTCTTCCTCCTATAATTTCTGTTCCAGTAGGAAAAAGCCTACACTATTTTGGCTTAATGACTGTCTCGCCTTTAAGTTTCTACTATGACCTTATGGGTCCATTATTTGAGCAAATATATTCCAAGGACACATATGTAACCAGTTCAACTAAATTCAGAAATGGTTTTTAGGTTGCTCGCTCATGTAATAGTTTCTTTGTGTTTTAAATGAGGAAAAGTAGAATGAAAGTAAAAACAATAGTCCATGACTGACAACTTTTTTGAACATCTTATAATAGAAACACAGATTTAAACAATTTTCTATTGTGATCTATGAGATGAAATGGGTATACAAGTATTCTTCCAATAAGACTCTATATCTCAACAAATCAATGAAGATTTTAGCTATTTTTTTACTATGTACACCAAATTGCAAGAACTTTGCTATTTTAACCTCAGTTTGTTTTTATTAGTTAACATTTGTCATGTCATTAAAAAATACCCCAATAATAGTAATACTAATTCAAGCAATCAAGAAGTTTATTTGAAGTAACAAGTACAATCTTTTTATCTAAGAAATAAAATTATAAATTCAAATATATTTCAGAATAAAATGGTATAACAATGCAAGCAGGTAGAAGTTAAATATGTATGCCAATAACAGGGAGAAATAACTGAAATGTATACATTATCCAAAACATCATCATAGCATATGATGTTAGTTTTATTTCCCACAAAAATGTTTACTTATTATTCTACTATAAGGGAGAAAATTAAGTTAGAAACCTTGTTTAGTTTTTTTCTGCTCTGGTATTCAGGCTTATGAATGATAAAAAAAAAAAGAAATAAATGGGAATAATTCACAGCCTATATTTATCATGTTTTTATAAGATTAAAGTGTTTCAAAAGCCTTGTTGAATAAATTTTCTCTTCTTTTCTATAGGTTTCTGGAGTCAAACTTTAGAAGTTATTACAGTATTTAGTAATTATCTTAAAAGAATATAATTGCTTCCCCAAACCAAATTGCCTTATTAATTAATCTCTTCTGGCTTTGCTTTGTAATATATTTGCAAAAATAATTAATTTGTTTTGTATTTGTCTTGAAAGAAACACAAAAATTACCTTTCAGAAAAACCATATTAAACCACTGTTCTGTTTATTTTGGAAAAATAGAAGAAATTATTAATAATAATAGATTTTAAAAGCTTACATGAATGTTTTGTGATGTTAACTAGCATTAACTATCTCAAGGCTTTGTAGCAACCAAGCTGGCAAACATATCTTTGCTTTAAAAAACATGCTGTAAGCCTGAGTTACAAATGTTAAAGCTTCCCCTGTGAATTTATACACTTTGTTCCCCCTAAGTCTCCCTCTTAGAGTCATATTACCCTGTACTCTTGAGATGTTTGGCCCAGAGGGAAGGCAAGAAGAGAAAATAAAGGCACCATACCCAAACTGTGCCCGCCACGCTCAGGACCAGGCAGAAAATCCACATGGAACACATCACTTCCGAGGGGGGGGTTGGCTCATGAGAAGCAGCACTCCAGCTGCAAGAAAAGAAGATTGCCTTCACTCCAGTTCCCATCTCATTTAAACCTGCAGGAGATTCGATTAATCATTATCTCCATCCTGTTTGAACAGTCAACATGCATTCTACATTTCTTACTCCTTCTCCAAGGTTGGTGTCCCAGAAGTTCTTGCTCAATCCCCCCATGCTTGTTTGCTTCCAATAAGCTGTTGCAAAGGCAGCAACAGAGAGGGGCAGATCCCACATTCCAGGAACAAGGTGGCTTTGGAAATCCAGAGGGGAACATAGGAGAACATACAGAACTTGAGTACTTGAAGGAATATGGAGGCATGCTAGCTGTAGCCCACTGTGAAGCAGAGATTTGACAAATGATATTTCACTTTATGTAGAAATTCTAGTTGGATGATCTGACTTTTAAAAAATGACTAAAAGCCTCCTAAAAACTTACCTTGAACAGATAATTTTTCTCTATCTAAAATGGGTACAACAGCAGCCTCTGACTCCAATCATTCTAGGTTCATTATCCCAGCTACAGCATTTCCCAGTTCTGAGCTTCTGGACACATTACTTTATTTCTTTACTAGAGTCCCAGTGCACGGATTCATGCACCAGTGGGGATCCTCGGCATAGCCTGTGGGGACCGGACTGAAACAGGTCTGAGAATTGACCCGACTGAGAAATTGACATATTTTATTTTCCTCTATATATACATCCCCCCCCCCCGAAAAAAGGTATGGGTCCTCATTTGAGCAAAAAAGCATAGGTGGGTTCCACAGTTGTGAAGCTGACCCACTGCCTCAGCCTCCACAGGCATGTGAATCTTGCTACAAATGGATGAGAACCCAGGTTCAAGGCAGAGCTCTCCTTCAATGCTTGATATAAGGAAGGTTCTTTGTCTGATCGAGCTCAGCCCTTCTGTGGTTTTCTTGGATTTCCAGAGGCTGCT
Source organism: Lasiurus borealis (assembly GCA_004026805.1). NCBI lineage: Eukaryota > Metazoa > Chordata > Mammalia > Chiroptera > Vespertilionidae > Lasiurus > Lasiurus borealis. The sequence continues at coordinate 25,535 of PVJN01022209.1, read as the reverse complement.
ACAGAGCTCAGTGGGAGACCGAGAGCCCCATCAGCAGGACAATGATGCCATGAGAAGCTGAGTCACAGTGGCTTAACCGGTAACCTGTCAGGCATGGGTAGGAATTTCAGCCTTTACTTCCTCATGTTTTCCTCTGCTGCAGGAAGTGCCTTTCTTGGGAGGTGAATATGTATATGGAAGAAGTCCCCAGAGTGTAATCTGGGAGATTTCAGATGATTTTGTTGGATATAATCTGATTGCAAGTAAATTAACAGAAAAACATTCTGATTAAATCCCATCACTCTGGTGCTATGCCAGGGCATTTCCAATGTACCACCTGAAGGCATCATCCTTGCTGTTAAATGGTTCTCTCAAGTACCAGCCTATCTCACTTCCTCCGGGGTTCTGTTCAAATGGTACCTCCTTAGAGAGGCCATCCTTGAACACTCTATCCTAAGAGCAGCCACCCTCAGCTGCTGTTCCATTAACCTGGCACTTTGTCATTGCTGGATGGTAGCTATTTGGGAAGTTATTTGTTTATTTCATGTCTCTCGCACACTAAGCTTAATGAAACCACAGCACACTCTCTAGTCGAATACCAGGCAATCATGTATTAATAAATATGACAATATTTATTTTGCAGGGTTGTTGTAGGGCATTACATGTGGGATATACACATTATGAGCCCCAAGAATGGTAGCTTTTGTTGTTCCTGGAGTGTGTCCCGATGCCCCAAAATAGAAAGTTCCCATGTTAACGCTCCAGGGCTGGAATTCCCTTACCAGGCACTTGGATTGGGCATTTTCTTGGCTGGCACTGCCCTGAGCCCTAGATTGGTCTCTCCACCCCCTGAACAAGCCATGTTACCAAGTATGGAAAGGCAGGTTTTGTTTAGACAGAAAGCCATGCAGATGAACAGGGAACAAATAATACTAGGAGTATTACTTTTAAAAGCATGTGACAATTAGAATATTTTGTATATATGGAAAAATGATTTGAGCAATTTCCAGTTTCTTAACAATTTTTCCTTTTTCTCAGAGGGGCCTATGTCTTATTTTTTTTGTCCTGATGAAAGACTGTTTGATTTATTTATCCTTTTGAAATTAATACGACGTTTCACACATTGAAAATTTTTAGATGCAGGGATTCCTGCATTTATTGGGCGATCACAGCTAGCAGAACTGGAATTGTTTTCATTTGTATGGTGTTTATAATGTGTGTAAAAAGACTAGAAATTCTATGGCTGTCGTTATGTTTCAGTTTTAACTTGTATCTACCTATGAAAACTTACACACGAGGAGTAAAATATATGTCAGTCATCTAAATATCTCCCATTGTGTAAACATAACTTAAAAATACAGACGAATAAAAAATAAACAAAACCCTTCAGCTTTTTTTTTTTTTTGAATGGGTTATTGGTCCTTCCCTGGGACATACATCCCAGGGCAGTAAAGGAACATCCATTTCTTTACTGATTGATTTTACACTATTTATTATGTTCACTAATTGTCAGTCTTGCATACTATGTTCTTGAGATAGAAAGAAATCATTACGATCTTGTATCTTCAAGTTGCTTACAATTGGTGAACAAATCAAGTGCATATACAATTAAAAAGTTAAACCATAGGAAATTTACAATTTCTGTAGATAAAAATGATGAATATCTACAATTTCCTAAATTTTAAACTAATCCAAAACAAGGAAAAATCTTCTGTGAGATATATTCAAAGTACTATTAGAACACAGAGCAGGGCATGACATATCAGTTCTGCATTATTTTCTGTTACATTTTGTGTAAAATGTTCCCTAAATATCAGGTTTAATTCTGTCTTCCAAAAATGCAAGAGTCTCCTGAAAAGTACTTATTGTGTCTCCTAACATAAAAATTGATATGAATATGTTCATTTCTTAGTGCCCTAATAACAAGAAGATAATGGTACTTTGACAGGAAATATCTTGTTAAAATGTGTCGAATGCACAATTGGAAAGTACTAAAATCAATTAAAATTTGAAATGCATGAATTATAAACATGTAGGCGATTCTGACACACACAATACTCTTTCAAGGCCTTTGCCTCAGGTTTGTACAGCAGTCACTGGCCTATGAAGGACTAACTGGAACACATTGGCAAGGTTACTGAGCTTTTCTCTACTGGTGTCCTACATTTCAAAGGTGTTGTGAAAGTTTGTTATTAACCAAGCTGCTTCCTGTGAAAGATTATTTTCAGACTTCATCACTACCCTGATTCTAGATGGTTGTCCTGGAAGTTATAGTGAAGAAAGAAGATGAGAGTTTCCTAAAATACACAGAAATTATTGTGAACTGTACTAATACATGAATTTTTTTTATCTTGTTTGATTCTGTCACACTGCATTTCTCTTTAAGTCTTTATTTAGGAAAGAGACCTATTTTATTTCTTATAATTGAGCTGTGCCCAGATTAATGGTCATTTAATTGAATAAGTTTTTAGTATTTTCAAAATTAAGTTCTAGATTTTCCAATAATATAAAATCATTCTCTCTTGCTGTCTGAGAATAACTTTCATGTTTAATCAAGCTTCCACTAAGTAAACATGAGTGTATGAGACACACACACACACACACACACAGAGAGAGAGAGAGAGAGAGAGAGAGAGAGAGAGGAGAGAAAGAGAGAGATATGAGTGACAGTTAGATCCCACCCACTCCTTTATTTATTTTTATTTTGACTATATTATCAATTAAATAATTCAGTTTTCAAGCTAAATTAATATTACTTATACTGTGCTTTACTAAAATTAACTAGATTTATCATTTTTTGCATTGAACATTTATTAAAATATGAATGCTATTTTTGAAAAGTAAAATGATTATATAGTTGAATAACCAATTGATGTATTAATATTTACAGTATGGGAGGTAATCAACTTGGCGGCATAGGTAAACACCTACACTGCTGCCCCGCACAACAATTTCAAAACTGCAATTAAAAGACAGAACGGACATCATCCAGAACCACAGGAAAGCTGACTGAGTGGAAATTCTACAACTAGAAGGAAAGAGAGGGGCTCACAGAGACCCAGAGGAGCTGCAAAAAGCTGTGGTACAGAGATACTCTCGTGGAGAGAGCGGGTGCCAGAGTACCTGGCTGGCTTTCTCTGGTGGGAGGGAAACAGAGACTCTCAAAGGCATTGAACCCCTTATCCTATGACACTAAACCCCAGGTCCAGCCGAAACTCATACGGGGGGTGGGGGGAGTTTGAACTCTGAAAAGGGAGAGGTGTATGGAAATTTAGGGGAGTTGCAAAAGGGCAGAAGTCAGGCGGTGCGCACAGAAGACTGACTGCTGATTTGTGCCGCTGGCTTTCACAAGAGGGCAGGAGTCAAAGCCTCCCAACTGTGTCACTTCTAACTCCACTAAACCCCAGATTCAGGCAAAACCCTGGGGACCCAGATTCATATGGTCCCAGAGGGCAGGGGAGCTGGAAAGGCAGCAGTCTAGAGGCGAGAGCACACACGCACACAGGGACCATTCCAGCAATTAACCAGTCACATGAGACTCGGGGGCTGTGGAGAGCTGGAAGGCAAGGTGGTCCGTTAAGCCCTAAGACTCCACCCATCTCAACCTCAACAGAAAGGCTTTTGCAGTTTTGAAAGTCTTCTATCATAAGGTTGAATCCAAAACGGAAGTTCTCCTGGCATAGTGAAAATGCCAAGACAAAGGAAGAGATCACAAACAAAAGAAATGGAGGAAAACAAACAACTGGATATAGAGTTCAAAACCACAGTTACAAGGTTTTACAAGAATATCCTAGAAAAGATGGGTAAATTTAGCGAGACCCAAGAGGAGATGAAAAAGAACCAACTAGAAATTAAACATACACTTACTGAAATAAAAAATATTATACAAAAACCTAACAGCAGACTAGAGGAAAGCAAGAATCAAGTCAAACATTTGAAATATAAAGAAGCAGAAAACACTCAACTGGAAAAGCTAGAAGAAAAAAGAATAAAAAAAATGTGAAGATAATGTAAGGAGCCTCTGGGACAGCTTCAAGTGTACCAACCTCAGAATTGTGGGGGTGCCAGAAGAAGAGAGAGAGCAAGATACTGAAAACCTATTTAAAGAAATAATGACTAAAAACTTCCCACATCTGGTAAAAGAAATAAAATTACAAGTCCAGGAAGCACACAGAACCTCATATAAAAGGAATTCAAAGAGGACTACACCAATACATATCATAATTAAAATACCAAGAGCAAAAAACAAAAAGAGAATATTAAAAGCAGCAAGAGAAAAACAGTTCATTACCTACAAGGGAGCACCCATATGACTGTCAGCTGATTTCTCAACAGAAATGATGCAGGCCAGATGGGAGTGGCAAGAAATATTCAATGTTATGAATAGCAAGAACCTACAACCAAGAATACTCTATTCAGCAAAGCTATCATTCAGAATTGAAGGTCAGATAAAGAGCTTCACAGATAAGAAAAAGCTAAAGGAGTTCATTAACTCCAAACCAGTATTATATGAAATGCTGAAAGGTATTCTTTAAGAAGAGGAAGAAGAAGAAAAAGGTAAAGATAAAAATTATGAACAACAAATACATATCTATCAACAAGTGAATCTAAAAATTAAGTGAATTAAAAATTTGATCAACAGAATAAACTGGTGAATATATTAGAATCAGGAGCACAGAAAGGGAGTGGAATGATAATTCTCAGGGGGAATGGGGTGAGGGGTATACAGGGAGAGACTGGACAAAAATCATACACCTATGGATGAGGTCAATGGGAGGGAGGTAAGAGTAGAGGGAAGGTTGGGAGCCAGGTGGAGGGGAGCTATGGAGGGGACAAAAGAGAAATAAATGTAATAATATGAATAATAAAGATTTAATTTAAAAAAATAATGAAGGTAGAATTTCTTATCTGAAGGAAAAGATAATAAATGATACTAAGGCAATTAGCTTAAAAATATTTACAGTATGGATTCAACACCATACATCTTAAATGTATTAAATTTGGTACACTTCTCTGCTGGTTTCATGTGGTTATTCTATTAAAGATTAGAAAACAAAGCCTATCAGTTGCTACTAAATTAATAGTGATGTATTGAGATATGGGGAAATAGCATTTGTAAGGTACTTAGCCTTTCCACAGCAAGGAATTACATGAAAAGTGTAATTTAATTACCAAGATCATTTAATTCTCTGTGATTCTTACTGGAACATATTTTTAATGCATGGTTTTATAGTAATACCAAGGCAACTTACAGAAGGCATTTGGATAAAATTCTGCTTAGATTAAATTCAGTAAGTTATGGAAAGTAATAGCAGAAAAACACAAATTGAGGGTCATTTTACAAATTACTCGACCAGTAGAATATACTCCTCTAAAAAGGTCAGACAGAACAAGGAAGACTAAGAAACTGTTACCAAAACTAAGGAGATGTGATAATTAAATGTAACATATCCTGGATGAGATCCTGGAATAGAGAGAAGACATTAGTGTAAAAACTGGTGAAATCTGAGTAAAGTGTGGGACTTAGAAAATCTTAATGATTAGAGTTGGTTTCTTAAGTCTTAACAAAAGAATCATGGTGATGTATGATATTAATTAGAAAAAACTAGGTGGTGGGTATAGGAAACTCTTTATAACATCTTTAAAATTTTGCTGTAGATAAAAAATTATTTCAAAATGGAAATAAAACATAGAAAATGTTAATGTTTTAAAACTATATTTCCAAACTTAACCAACATTGGATTCAAATCCCATATAGAAATGTCTATCTTAACAGCAAAAATCAGTTCCATGTTGTTTTGTTTCTTTGTGTCTGGAGCAATTTCATAAGCTATTTCATTTGACCTACGCCAGAGCTTTTTGATGTAAAAGGAGAGCAAATGCAGAAAGCAGAACAAATTCAGAAGAAAAACATTTCTAGTCCAAGGTTTCTTTAATGTGTATTTTTTTTTAATCACCCTTTAACTATTTTCCCCAAGGATTTAAAAGAGGCCACTTTCAACACAGAATGCAATCTGCCTACTCTGTTTATTTCGGGAGAGTCAACATTCAAAGTTATCTAGGGAGGGTTCCCATTTACCTTGGGTCACTTGTGTTTTTGAAGTTAGCAGTAGATGAAAACTTAAATGAGGAACTGGAAAATGAGAGTGAAGGACACAGATAATGGATTTTCATTTGGGAAACACACTTTTGATCCAATTGAACACTTGATTATATGGCATGATCCTGAATTCTTTTGTCACTCAAATATTTCCCAATGAAACTGAGATGATTAAGAGCTTAAAATTATGCCAGCCAGTCTTCCCAAAAGGCTTTTAAACCTGATATGAAGGAGTGTTGTACAGGCCAATGATCAAATCTATTAAAAAAAATGTTTTCACTGATTTTGAGAGAAGGGGAGAAAGGATAGAGGGATAGAAATACTGATGATAGAGAATCATCGATTGATTGCCTCCTGCATTGCCCATACTGGAAATTGAGCCTCCAACCTGGGCATGTGTCCTGACCTCCTGGCTCATAGGTTGACACTCAACCACTGGGACAACTTGGTCAGGCAATCAAACATATTAAAAAAAATATATATATATATATATATATGTATATATATATATATATATACATATATACATGTATATATATATATATATACATATATATATATATAATTGATTTTTTTATATAGAAAGGAAGAGAGATAGAGAGTTAGAAACATTGATGAGAGAGAAACATCGATCAGCTGTATATTATTGATTTTTTTATATAGAAAGGGAGAGAGATAGAGAGTTAGAAACATTGATGAGAGAGAAACATTGATCAGCTGTATATATATATTATTGATTTTTTATATAGAAAAGGAGAGAGATAGAGAGTTAGAAACATTGATGAGAGAGAAACATCGATCAGCTGCCTCCTACATACCCCCTACTGGGGATGTGCCTATAACCAAGGTACATGCCCTTGATCAGAATCAAACCTGGGACTCTTGAGTCCACAGGCCCAAAGCTCTATCCACTGAGCCAAACTGGTTAGGGCTCAAACATATTTTTAGTGTTCATAATTGACTATGACTACAGAATATTTGGCCAAAGATCAAGTTTACAAGGCCAATAAGTATCTGTCCATCTTTGTTCATTTTCCTTCTTAGAAGAAAAATCTTAAATCTTATGTTATGTAGATAATTATTGGAAACTGGTTATGATTATATACACTTTTATGGGATCAATTAATTTTGATAATTTCTCTGTCCCAAAATAATTTGTGAAATGCTTCCCTGTCAAGAATTAATATAATCCAGTTTATGCTCTCTGACCATAATGCAATAAATTTAGATATTAATTATAAATAAAATTTTAAGAGCTACAAGTTTAGGAACCAAATGATATTCACTTTAAAATCATTGGTTTAAAAAGAAATCAGGGAAAATTATAAAGTACTCAGATTGTGGATAGTGTTGAGTGCAAAAGAAAGTATAATGAAGACCTTAACAGTGCTTCTCAAAAGTATTTGTGGTAAAGGACTAATTTTGTTAAATTTCTAATCAACCATAGTACTATCCTATCTAATAAAGAAGGAATATACTAATTGACCCTCATATCATCACAAAATGGCGGCACCCACAGCCAATAAGAAGGGGATATGCTAATTGACTGCCTCCACCCTCAAAGATGGTGGTTCTCACAGCCACATGATCTTGGCACACAGCCCCCTCATCCCCACTAGGGTACCTGCATCCAGAGTCTCCCAGTCCGCCAGCCCCCCAAGAAGCCCAGGGTTAGCCTGAGGCACAGGCAAGCCTTGTATGGTGGCTGCCCAGCTGCCCAGGGCTGGCCTGAGGCTCAGGTAACCAGGGACAACAGAGGCTTGCACTGAAGGCAGTGGCAGCAGTGGAGGTGTGATAGGGTGTCGCCTTCCCCTGATCACCAGGTTGCCTCCCATCCCTGAGGGCTCCCAGACTGTGAGAGGGGGCAGGCTGGGCTGAAGACCTCCCCCCATCCAATGCATAAATTGTCATGCACTGGGCCTCTAGTTAGATTATAGGTAATTATTAGAAAAATACATTTAAATATTATATACAAAATATAAGCCCAAATGTTATTACTGGGTCCAAAGACAATTTAAGAAAAATCTTCCTACATGGTTATTTTCTATTATTTCCTTTACCTTAACACTAGAGACCTGATGCATGAAGATTTGTACAAGAATAAACCTTCCTTACCCTGGCTGCTGGCACTGCCTTTGCTCCAGTGGGAGCTGCTTTTTTGTTCTGGCCCAGAGCTGCCTTTCTACTTTGCCATGGAGCCCAGAGGCCCAGAGCAGCTGGGGTGGTGCAGAACACCTGCAATGTCACCATGGCAAAGATGCAAGCATTCCACCCTAACTGCAGCTGCTCAACACCTGCATATGCAAATTAACCCACCATCTTTGTTGGGTTGATTTGCATACTCACTCCTGATTGGCTGGTGGGCGTCACAAAGGTATGGTCAATTTGCATCTTACTCTTTTATTACTGTAGATAGACCAGTAACAAAGAATTTGAGGACAAGCATTCTGGGTAACACTGATTTATTGTACAATGCCATTTATATAATTTAAAAATACATAGCTCAGCCAAAACTGGTTTGGCTCAGTGGAGAGAGCATAGGCCTGCGGACTGAAAGGTCCCAGGTTCAATTCCAGTCAAGGGCATGTATCCTGGTTGCGGGCACATCCCCTGTACGAGGTGTGCAGGAGGCGGCTGATCGATGTCTCTCTCATCGATGTTTCGAACTCTTTATCCCTCTCCTTTCCTCTCTGTGAGAAATCAATAAAATATAATTTAAAAAAATACATAGCTCAAAAGAAAAACCTATGATTTATAATAATGCATACAAATAAAGAGACACATGTCAAATCTATTGGAATGATAGTTTATTGTAGTTGGAAAAAATGAAAAAAAATCAATCAAGAATGAACATAGATGAATGAGAATGAATATGGTTAACTCAACATTTATGTCTGAGGAATGGGCACACACACACATACACATACAGAGAGAGAGAGAGGGAGAGATGGAGGGAGGGCAAAAAGTTATATGAAAATCTTTCCTATACTCTTGGTCTCTTTCTCACTAACTCATTATTTTCCATTTACTTTAATTCATCTGATTATCATTAATTCTTTTCTCTCCTCCTTTTTTGAGCTACATCAAACCAATAAGAAATCATCCTAGGTAGTTATATTTTCCTAGGGATTAAATGTGCACTTTGTTTTTCACTCTTATCATCTTAATACACCAAAGATACCTACGGTAAATGCCTTGGCTAGTTTACACTGGTTAGAATCAGAGTCTATGAATTTTAGATCTTGTAAATATCTCAAATATGTTGTCTATATTTATATTTCTTCATTTCCCACTCATTTTCAACCCACCCACAGATCTGAAATAGTGTCTTTATATTGTAATCAATAAACAGAAGGAGGATTGAAAAAAAAGCTATAACACTTCAGAGGTATATTTGAAAATCTTGACATTTGTCCAATAAATGATTATTCCTGTCTGGTGATTAAAGGACTCTTCCCTGTAGCTTCATGACCTAAAGCCATGGTATCCGTACATCTGTACCAGTCCCCTCCTTTTTGGAAGCTTCCCTCTGTAGATTTTTCAAAGTATATAACTGCACACATTGCTTTGTACTCGGCTTGCCTATTTGTACTCAGCAGTGACTGGAAGGTTTTTTGTTGTTGTTGTTGTTTTGTGTTTTTTATGTCAAGAAAGTAAAAGGAAGGGTTGAATAAGAGTTATTTGTGATTTGAGCTGTGAAGAAAAACAATCTATGTCTCTGAGACCCCAAACTCTTTGTTACACTTAAAAGTCGATTTCTAAAAGTTGATTTATCAAAATAATCATTTCAGTTCCCATTTTATTTATGGAGAAATGATATACTTACATTTGGATGTATAGCTCATGTTTTAATTCTTAAACTGTAGCCCTTCAATGTTTAGCAATAACTAAACAAGTAGAATTCTGAAGTTCACCTATTTTTCTCTACCTCATTGAGTTTTTTAACTAACTATAAAATTAACATGTACTCATTATAGCAAGTCAAGCCAAGTAGGGTGTATAAAGAGAAAGTTAGAAGGCCTGCCTTACCAGTCAATGTGGATTACCTAACATGCAAAGCAAATATGTACTCAGGACACCAACAAAAACAGGATTCCAAAGTGTTTTTGAAAAGTGTTACAACTGATATTTTAGAATGAGCATTGGACAAGTGATCCCATTGAGGGGGAGAAAAGAGAAACTTTTGGATTCATTTATATTTATTTTGTATTAAGTATTTTTATTAAATTTTACATTATACATGGGGTGCAGGAGAACAAATATGTACAAATAATGCATAGATGTCAAAATTATGTTTTGTTTAAAATGTATATGCACATACACTTTTTATATCATCATTGTAGAATTAGTTTTTACCTTAAAATTTCACTTATTGCCAAAACCGGTTTGGCTCAGTGGAGAGAGTGCGGCCTGCAGACTGAAAGGTCCCAGGTTTGATTCCAGTCAAGGGCATGTACCTTGGTTGCAGGCACATCTGCAGTGGGGGGCATGCAGGAGGCGGCTGTTCGATGACTCTCTCTCATTGATGTTTCTAACTCTCTATCCCTCTCCCTTCCTCTCTGTGAAAAATCAATAAAATATATTTTTTTTAAAATTTCACTTATTATTTTGTAAATGTTTCCATGTTCATGCTGAGATTTAATGCATATTATGTAATCATTGTTTTCTATTCCATTGTACTAATGAACTAACTTACTTGTGCATTCTTTCACTGGCAAATAATTTCTAAATTTCCCACTGTTTTTTTTTAATATATTTTATTGATTTTTCACAGAGAGGAAAGGAGAGGGACAGAGAGCTAGAAACATCGATGAGAGAGAAACATCGACCAGCTGCCTCCTGCATACCGCTCACTGGGGCCGTGTCCGCAACCAAGGTATATGCCCTTGACCAGAATCAAACCTGGGACTCTTCAGTCCGCAGGCCGATGCTTTATCCACTGAACCAAACTGGTTTTGGCCTCACTGTTAAGTGTATGGCTATATTCATATTTCTGTGATCTTATAAATGGTCTTTTCTTTATCAAAAATAATTTTTTCTTGGCCTAATTCACTGGCATGATATCTTTGCATCAAAACTTATTTATATAACTTTTCCTGCCTATTATGGAATTTCTCACTTTAAGGAATTTGCAGGGTAGACTATGCATTCTAAGTTTAGAAGTAGTTCGAAGCATGACAAGGTCGGGGCAGGCAAGGTTAGAGGCACTGTGGGGAATAGGAAGAAGGTGATGCCCTAACCTGGCAAGAGATGTTGTATATCCCATTTAGAATGTGGCATTGTGTGTGTGTGTATAAAAGGAAATGAATATAATAAATATTTAGGAGGTGGATTTAACAGACTTAATGACCAGAAAAGGGAACACTAAAGAAGATAGGAGGATGAGTTATTCATTTATTTATTTTTGGAACTTGAGACCTAGATAGAATAGAGCAGGTTTGGAAGAGAGGAAAATACTATGGTGCACTATATCCCAAATACCCAGCACAGTGGCTAGTAGAACAATAGCATTCTATAAATGTTAGCTGCATGAATGTTTCATGGATACATGAATTAATGAGTGCTGCAAATAATGAATAAGCATTCCTATTTCCCAAAGCCCCACAAGTACTTGGCTTTCTCTTTCCTGTTTTTATTTAAAATCAGAACTCATGAGAACAAGGAAGTAAGAGGATTAGGAAAGAAATTGTGGAAAAGAAGAGAACCCAACAATACAATTCAGGATTTCAGAACAACCTTTCCTCCTAGAATTAATCAATTATTTTGCAAGGTCAATCTTACGTAGACTTAACTACTCCTTTTAGAAAGCTGGTTCTCCCCAGTCTCTGGCTGCTAACTCAATATCCCCAGATTCAGAATAAAGTAATGGCTCCAATCCGCTGAATCTCAGTGCTTACCAGTGAGAGACTGATTTAGATTGTTCCTTAAATCTCTCTGCTCTGATTTCAAGTCTTTCCAGAAAGCCCATATCTGGTCACAGAAATCTGGAACCAAAGGTTCTAGTGGGAGAATTCCCAAATAGCTGTTTCCAGCTGCGCTTTGGGGATTCTGAAACTTAGTAGTGTGATTGTAACTTGGATTTATATTTTTATATCAAATTTTGTCACAATGAGTTACTGTATTTTTCTATGTTTATCTTATAGTCCCTGAAAGGCAAAAGCCATGACTTACATTTTTTTCATAACTCTCCAAGAGGTAGTTATAAGGCTTGGTGTAAAGTGCGGACTCAGCAACGACTGATGATTGCCCAACCATGATTACTAAATTGAAAGAAATAAGTGGCACCATGTATCTAGTCTTAGGAAACAAAATGTTTATTGAAATGGCATGTAGATAAATTATCACCAGCATAAAACAGTTAGTGGAGTTTTCAACATGGGTTCTTTTTTTTTTTTCTTAAAATGAAGTATGGCTTTATAAGTCCATTGTCCCATATGAAAAATATTATATTTATCTGTTCAGATAAAGTTCTTTAAAAAAGTAAATTCACTTTTGAAATGGTCTTTTAAACGTCTCCAGCCTATGACCAAAACAAAAATATATTAAAAAGATATAATTGTCTCCATTTAAAAAGAATTAAATATGAATAATTAAGGGTGATACATTTAGAAAAATACTTAGAAAGTTAAAATGCTAAATTTACTCCTAATTTTTAATATAATTTACTAATTTTATTAGTATGTACTAAAATATTTAAGGCATAATTTTTTAAAATTACCCAGATAAAACAATATGTGGTCATTAAAATGTAAAACAAAATGTGGCAAATATTTCATATATACCTAAGACATATGCTAAAATGTTATTTCATCAAATAAATAAATTTTAAATAATGCAGAGTGCCATAATTTGGGAATACAATCCAAACTAAGTTATAATTTCCATTTAAGACTAAATATCCTTAATATCAGACAAAATTGATAAATATGGTAACAGAAAATGAGAAGGAACTTTCAAAAAAGTTTCTGAAACTTTGCGGGTTAATAGAAATGAAAAATTCATTCTCAGAGTAAAATGATTTACTCAGTTTCTATTTCAACATGGTGCTCTGGTCTGACCTGTTTGGATCCCCCAAGGTGGTGCTGCTGCCCTTCTCCAATGGCGAGTCTGTTGAATGGAATTATCTTCATGGTGGTTTTCTTCATGGAATACCAACGAGATTTCCAAGTGGCCCAAATAATGCCATTATCATAACCATTCGGCGTAGATGCCTTTGAATAAGTGCCACCTAAAACAAATTGGATATATCATTGCTCTTGGATTTCCTTACCTCAGAGAGTCTATAAAGAACTGCCATTTATGATGGCCATTGTCACATCAAATGTATAGTGTTATCAACAACTGAAAATATCCCTAAAGATCAGTAAACTCTCAATTTATAATTATAATAAATGGATTATTAAACAACTTCTTACATCTGTGTTGTTCTTTCTTCTGGTCACATTCATACTTTAAATATATTCACTACTAACAGGGCTAGAATCCCAGTTTCCCCAGTTGGTGTCTCTCCCTGAGCTTAGCCATCCTGGACTCAGCTATTATGGACCATCTTTATTCAAGGAGGTTAGAATGGCAGGAATCACAGTTCCTGATCAGGTGATCTCAAGTTATCTGAAAACACAATTGTCCTGGAAAATATGAGGGACTTTAGACAATAGTCTGGAATATTATTTTACATCTCCATTAAAAAGTGGAGATTAAGGTGATTGATTTACCTTCTCCATAAGTACCAGTTCTCATGTAATTTCCTAAGGAAATATTTGAGTCCAATGTGTATCACAGGCTATCAACATGGGTCATATGGATCAAACACCTTCCTTGAGAATTTCTTCTAATTATATGGGTTTGTGGGTACAAAGATTAATTAGATGTTGTTGTTGTTGTTTTAATGTTGTGAAGCCTGGCTGGTGTTGCTCAGTGATTGAATGTTGACCTATGAAGCAGGAGGTCACAGTTCCCCAGTCAGGGCACATGCCCAGGTTGCCAGCCTGGCCCCTAGTGTGGGGAGTGCAGGAGGCAGGTGATCAATGATTCTCTCTCATCATTGATGTTTCTATCTCTTCCTCTCCCTTCCTCTCTGAAATAAATAAAAAATATATTTTTACAAAATGTTGTTAAGACCAAAGGTAAATGTAAATCATTTTAGAGAATTTTAAGCCATCTATTGACTAGGACAATGCCATGAGGAGGTAAGATTGCTCATCTTAATGGATCTTTTTGCATCGGTAGAGCTTCCCTACACGTATCTGTTGGGTAGTAACAATAGTCAGTAAGTAAAATTAGTGTTAATAACTATCCTAGCCTGAGGGCAAACTATAGCTTGCCTTCCCCCATCCTAAAATAAGGGTCTATACTCATAAGCTGGACTCTTCTCTCAAGTTTCTATGAGCCCCTACCCTTTCCAATAATTTTCAGCTCTTTACTCCATTCCTCCAGACACTGGCTTACTGCTCACTGGTTATGTCTGACTCAAGCTCATATGTTAACAAGCATATATATGGTAATGTTAATCCATCCAGATCATACATATGCAAATTTGGAAGAGATACCATAACCTAAAATGTCAGTTCTGATGGTGGTTTTTTCAGACACAATGACAAACCACTGGCTATTTTACAGCAGGTGGATTTCTTGTTGAGGGACCAATTTGAGGTATAATCACAGTATTATTCCATTGTGATTTAATATCAAGAACTAAATTGGCATGAGTGAGAGAAGGAAAGGAGATTGATGCTCTTGTTAATATCTATTTATCTGTCCTTTATTTCAGTCTTATTTTTGCCAGTGTTATAAATGTGTGATAGACCCATCCTGTTAAATATAAAAACATTTTGGAAAGCATTCATATAAGTATTTTGTGTCAACAGAAAAGTTCATTGTTTAGTATCTCTTTAACTCAGTCCTTGTTTTGGTCCTCTTGAGGATTATAGTTTATCTTGAAAAACCAAACATGGAGTCATCAAGTCTGATGAACCTCCAGCAGTTTTTGAATACTTTATGAACCAGGAAGTTTGGTTGAAAAGCCTATGACATCTTCAGACCAGGACATGGACTTGAGATAGTTTATTCTTAGTAAAGTGTCATATGAACTGTGTCACTGTATATGTGGCACTCATTCACCTTTGACATGCTTCCAGTGTGGTGTAACTGTATTTGTTACTACATAGCTTCTTTGTGCAAATGCAATTTTTATACTGGGAATACTTCTTATTTGTATTGTAATACATTATAAATTTATTGTTTAAAAATAGAACTATATAAGCTCCCCCAATATAATTACTAATTATTTCTCACTATTAAATCTATTTATACCTTTTATTAAAATATAGACTGCACACTAAATCATATAAGTAAGGAAGAAAGCCATACCTTGGTAATAAATTCCATTGAGATGGCCAGCATGACACTTGTTCATCCACCAGCCAGATCCATCCTGTTCAGCACAGTTACCTTCAAACTTATCATTGTCATTGTCCCAGGTACTGAACTGCATGCCATTGTGGGATGTGAAAAACTTGTCACTAGGATCATCGCCAAAATCGTAACCATCAAAGGCATCTCCAGCATCTCCACCGATGAAGTAGGCATACTTCAGGCGGTATTTGTCAGCTTCATTTCCCACACTGAACATGGCATAGTCTGCAGTACTATAAAGAAATAGAGATATCATATCTTGAGCCTCAATAGGGATCTCAGAAGGTACTTCTCCTATAGAACAGTCATTTTCTTCTTAAGTCTCAAATGTGTTCACTGAATGAACTTGTCTGCAAATTTGGTAACAGGCAATGGCTGTATGAACCGATTCATTGCTTATCAGCGCCATCCAGGATGGGTCTAGAAGCCTTCACAGCATCTCAATGAAAACTAAAAACTTCAGCCATTTTAATGCTTTTTACCGATAGGATCCTAATATCAAACCCAGATGTGTGGATGAATCTGATTGATTTTATATTTTCACTTTTCTCTAAATGGTGAGCATTGTTCACAGTCATCAGAAACCACAGTAATCAGCTGACAGTGAGTGACTGTCAATGCACCAAAGGAGCTACATCCCCTTTAGCTATTCAATCTGAAGAGTAAGGGATTTTTCTTTCTTAAGGCAATGTGATAGTGACAGTCAGGTTGGCTTCCTAGAGCATCACATGAAAGAAGTGGTCCCTGTGTGGCCCACAAAACACGAGCTGGGGAATCAGAGAGAAATTCTCCCCTGTAAAAAAAAAATTCAGGGCCAGAATTCTGTGGAGTATATGGAAGAATGAGCCTTAGTATATGAACAGAGAGTCCCAGAAAATCATTGATCTCTGGTGCTTGCGAAACTGGAGATATTCTTACAGGAGCAAATCTACTGACTATGGTACTTTCTGCGTGAAAATTAAATAAATAAAAATACATATTTGGATACAAAACATATTTCATTATTTCATAGACATAAAAAGAGGGTTGGATATTTTTCTGAATTTTAATTAGGTTTACAATGCTCAAAGTCCCCAGATAGCTCTGAGCATAGAGCAGCTCTATCCCACCAAAGGAGCTAGCTGATTTAATTTCAGCCAGGAAATCTGAAGAGGCTGGATTGGCTTTCAACCAGGATAGTCTTAAGAAGATGATCTGTAGAGTCAAACTACCTTAGTTCAAATCCAGCCTTTACCATATACCAGCAGTGTGACTTTGGGAAAGTTAATCTGGAATTAACAATATTACCTGCCTCGTAAAAGAGTTATCAGGACTAGATTAAATTATAATTTCTGACAAATATTAAATGCTTGGTAAATATCAGCAATATTTCTGTATGGTTCCAAGGTAAGTAGATTTTACCAAATTACTCAGACACAGCTTGGATAGGACCCATCTCTTCGAGCTGCCCAAGAACCAAATTGACTTGTGGAGGAAATGGCTGGGTGTGTTCTTTGCATTTGTTAAGCTATCTTTGCCACTTGTCTGTTGATGGTTGGAAAATGCACATTCCAGACAAGAAGTCTCTTTTAAACGTACCTGATTCTGCCAGTCCAGTCCTCTAACTCCACTCTTAATACATATGGGATGGCAGACTGTGTGCTTATCAAATGAATCTTCTCATTCCCCAGCCAAAATTCTGTGGTGCCCGTAGGAGACAGATGTCCAAACCCTTCTTTGTATTGGATCCAGTTTCTCTTGAAATCCTCACTGCCATCAAGCCTCTAATTACGCAAATGCACAGGCAAAAGGAGAGAACAAATTATCAGTGTGCATAAAGAAAATGTTATGAACATTTGTTGGAAATATGGAGGATATGATCCCATCATTTACTAACTAGATGACCGTGGTCAGCTGCCTCATTTTTCTCATCTGTCAAGTAAGAATAATGATGCTTACTTCTAGGGTTATTGCAGGGATTACATGAGAGAATGTTAGAGAAATACTTAAAGGGTGAAGGACACAATTCTAAAATTAGTGGTGGTTTTTAAAAGACATCTAGAGGACTTCAGAACTCCAGCCTGGCACTGCTGATTCTTGTACTGATGGTGGCAAGGTCAACTCATTGCTCAGTTTGTCTGCCAACCAGAACTTCCATCCCCCATGCCCTCTGAGCGCCCCCTGCAGGATTACTTGTAAAGGTGGTAAGAGGTAAACAGAGAAAAGGATTCTGTCCCTGGCAGAGAGGAAGCAAAGGAACCTTGCCATGAACAGCCCAACTGAATCCTCTGTGGGACTTTATCGTTTTATGACAGGAAGTTGTGGGTCTTGCTCTAACTGATGAAGCAAGACCCTTCTAGTTTTCTGTGGGGCTTTTTGTCACTGTGATTCTGTGACTACATGCTATCACATATCGACAATGGCAGTGCCAGCATCGTATACAGTCAGAGCACAGACTCTGAAATAAGACTGCCTGGGTTCAAATCCTGACTCTGTTCCATACTAGCTAGTTATGTGATCTTGGGTAAATTACTTTATCTCTTGTGCTTAAGTTTCTCCCTCTGTAAATAGAGGTCATAATTGGACCCACCCCACAGGGAAGTTGTGAGGATTCATTGAGTTGCTGTGCTTAGAAAAGTATCCAACCTAAGGCAGATGCTTATTTGAATGTTTATTAAACACACAGGGAAAAGGGAGAAATACCTTCTGAAGCACAGTCCATCCATTTCCATTTTTTTCAATTTCACAGTAGACAAGGAACTGCTGCTGAGATGTCAGAGGTTTGATAAAGTAAAGCCCACTCTCTTTGCCTCCCTTATTGGCAATATCTTGACAATCTGAAAAAGAAAAAGAAGAAGAAGGATGAGGAGAAAGAGGAGGAGGAGAAGGAGAAGAAGGAGGAGGAGAAGGTGGTAAAACTGTTCCAGCCTTGAACATGAGCTTTTAGCAAGTTGCAAACTATTCATTTCCCACTAAGTATTTTCTTACCTCTCAAACCCTCATTCCTTTCAAACTATTTTTAGCTACTCAAGCAAAGTCAAAGCAATTGAATACAATTAGATTCAATGGCTAAGCACCTGAAAAATTATTCCTATACATTCTAAAGATGAAATCTCTTTTGCTTAATATATTAATTCCACATCAAAGTGTCACTTACCTCTCCCTGTTATATCATGTATTTTGACTGTGTCTTTGCAAGGTTCTTGACATTGTTCTTCAAGCTGGACTACTTTCTGTTTTAAGGTAGCAATCTTCTGATTATTTGAATTATATATGTCCTTCAAAAATCTACAAGTGGAAGAATAAGATAATAGGGCATATCCTTCAGAAGTGTAATTTTGTTTTTCATTTAAAAATACTACCTTATCTTTTTGAGAATTACTTCCTGATAAAAAATGACTTCATTTCTTGGAAAAATAAAATTTTGCTACTCAGTTGAGGTGAATTAAAATTCTAAGCTTTCTGGAAAAGAAATTAATAAAGTTCTTGTCCATAAGCATGCCATTGTCATTAAACAGTGGGTATTCTGATTTTTACCATCTGTATCAGTAGATAACTACCTAATGGAGTGAAGAACCTGGTTAATGGGAGGACTGTCTGATGATCATTCTTAGGGCTGGATATTCTTAGGGAAGAAAAGGCTCTGTTCAGGGACTCACATGTGATGAATTATGTTTTCCAGTGTGGATTCACTAAGGACTACTTGAGACCTACAATCTATAACTTACATGGAGAAAGTATCAGAGGCATTATTTTACATATAATAGAACAACAGACACTTCCTGACCTTCTCAATGTTTCTATTTACAGATCTTTGGGAAAAGGCTAGGGGGAATAGAAAATAAACAAAATGCTTTTGAAGTTTTTCACAGGATTGTTTGTACATATTCAGGAATGGTAGAACACGGTATACAGTGCATAGACTGGTGTATCTTTTGGTGAAGAAAGATAGAAAAAGCACCTAACCACTCTTTTTCTTTACTATATCTTAGAAAATTTCTGCACAGTAGTCTCTTTAACTTCAATGGTGGTCAATAACAATGTAACTTATAAATTATACAACAGTAATTATGGCCCTCAGATAACAGAAAGAGGAGAAATCCCTCCTGCCCACTTCTCCCTAGTCACGGTTTATCACTGCTTTTTATGCTTTGAACACAGTTTAGTAAAAAAATAAAATAATAATAATAATAATAATAATAATAATAATTGAGGGGAAAAAAACTAAAACTGTATCTGAGATCCTAAGTTCAGGAGGTTTAATGAGTCCCTGGGAAGTTATTAATAGAGACATTTTACCTTCAAGTGAAGGGAGGAGAGAACATAATTGCACATTCACTGTGCCATGATCAGCACATAGCTTTATAATGTTACTTACACTTTAGTCTCAATATTTTCTATACTCTTCCTATGCCTTTGCTTGCTAATACCTCCCACCAATTTGTTGACAATCTTATAGAGATTTTTAGTTTCCACACCCAAATTCCCATTTGAATTTGTGGTGTAAGACAAACAGGGATGGGAGATCATTTTCATAAATATGATCATAGCAGTATTTGAAGACATCTAGAACACCTTTCTCCCACATGGTTATTAAAAAGCAATTATAACCCAATGCAATACATATTGCACTCAAGATGCTATCTCCACTGAGTTTCAGATGGTCAGGCATAATGACAATTAAATATTAAAAGTGAGAAAAAAGTTAATTCCACTGAAGTTTGCAATATTAAATAAAAACTAAATCACTCTTGGAAAGTAAGTTAAAACAAAATGGCTGATGTAGCTATGTGGTTACAGTGTCAGCTTGTTTCAAGTTTGATCCCCAGCCCTGGGTGGGGTGTGTGTAGGAGGCAACCAACCAATAAATATATCTCTCTCACATTGATGTTTCTCTCTCTCTCTCTCTCTTTCTCTCTCTCTCTCTCTCTCTCTCTCTCTCTCTCTCTCTCTCTCTCTCTCTCTCCCTCCTTCTTTATTCTTCCCTCTTCCCTCCCCTCCACTCTCTAAAGAGCAACTGAAAAAATATCCTTGGGTGAGGATTAAACAACAACAAAAATACTTACCGAATACTTGATTCATGTGATATAATCAATGTTTCAAATTTCATAATATCTTCCAACATTTTCTTAGACTCCTTAGTAGCAGCTTCTATCCTGTCTGCAAGATGAGATCAGAGACATAAATGTTTAGGCAAAATGGAGCCAGTGAAACAACAGCAAAAAACTTTACAAATTACCTTCTCAGTCAGTGGTATTTAGTTCCTCACCTGGCTTCGGTCGGCCATCAGGACGATAGATGCTTTGGATTGATTTGATCAATTCTTTGGCTTCTGATGTTCTGTTTTCGACTTGACCTAAGGTGTCTTCCAAAGCCTGTAGGTCTTGGTCTACTTCTGTTTGGTAATTACCCAGGAAATCTGCGATGCCACATGTAGTCGGGCAATAACTACCCTGAAAATACAACAGCCCGGTGACTTAAAATCTTGATGAAATCTACACTTAAAAATCTATGAATAAAAATAGGTAAAAGCTAGACTATGTTTAAAAAAGCAGAGTTTAAAATGCCAAATAATGTTTGTGAGCGAATTCCTTTTATTCCTCTGCCTCTCTGCAGTCTACACACAGCAAGAAAAACATAAAAACTACTTACAAATCGTTCGTCTAAGATGCAGCAATTGTCTCTGGTGGCAACATACTAGAGGAGAAAAATACAGACATGTCACTAGTTGATCATATGTCTTCTTACTTTTCAGCTTTCCATGTAAAATAAATATGTCTGTGGAGAAGCATACTTACTGCTAGGCATGTTGAAGAGAGGAATAAAAGAGTGTAGAAGTAGAGAATTAAACCCCGGGGGTGCAAGGCCCAACGCATGATGTCAGGGAGCCCTGCAAGTACCAGCACTGTGGCCTCTGGGGCTTCAGCAGTCCCTTTATGTAAGCTCTGAGGACGGCCAGGATGGCCTGCCAGTGGCTGAAGCTGATCACGGGACCTTCTTCCCGGGAAGTGGGGGAAGTCTTTCCCGTCTCTTTTCCTCCTCATCCTGGCCCCCAACCTATGTTCACTCAGGTTCCCAGATTTTACACACAGGGTTAAGCTCCTCCCTTTGGCCCAGCTCAACCTTTCTCCTCTGCAGACAATTCATCTGCAAAGGCTAGTGAAGCATTAGCCATTGCTGAGGGGAGGGAGGGACGCTGGGGAGGGTGCATGATGCAACCTCTTCCAGTATTGGGCAGACAGCAAACACCGAGCACTGACCTCCACCAGAACAAACCCAGCCAGCTGACCTCCATCAGAACAACCCCACCCGACCTTAAGATGGAACCTGGTACCATATCCCCAGTCACTGAAAGCTCTTTCTTAGCCCACCGATTAGGAAACATAATTATTTTTAACCTGTGGCTATGTCAGGAGGAGACTTTGCTTTCTACCAGATCTCAATGTGTTAATATTCTCAGAAACAAGTGGCACTGGAAATATATTCCTCCCCACTGTGTGTTGACCATTATCTTTTCTTTCTTTCTAATTGAGATATAATTGACATATACCATTATATTAATTTCAAGTGTAAGACATCACGATCGGGTATATTGCAAAATGATCACCACATTAAGTCTAGTCAACATCCATCACTACACATAGTTACACAATACTTTTTCTTGTGATGATATCTTTTGTGATTTACTCTCTTAGCAACTTTCAAATATAACAGTGTAGTATTGTTAAGTATATTAACACATTGTCCATTACATACTCAGCAAATAATTAATAATTATGACAACAAGGTGAATATATCAAATCCAGATTTGTGGTCTTTTCTCTCTCCTTTAATAGTTCCTTTCTCTGACTTAGCAATTATTGCCAAACACACCATCGGACCACCAGCCAATTAAAGTCACAGTCTTCCTCTTTCTCCTCACCTATTTATCTCATCAGATGTTAAAGCTTGTTGTTAGAACTATTTTCACACTATCACTTTTACTTTATTCCTCCTATTTCCACTGCCAACATGCTAGAGAAGGCCCCCTTATTTCTTGTCCACATTGCTTGTCTACACTGCCTGCTGACTGATCTCCCTTCCTCCACTCCAGTCACTGCTCCAAACCATTTGTCACAATACTGACAGATTAATCTTCATATAATGTAGCTCTGATGATGACATTCACCTGATCAAAAGCCTTCAGTGACTCTCTATCTTCCATCATAATGAATGTAA
Source organism: Lasiurus borealis (assembly GCA_004026805.1). Lineage (NCBI taxonomy): Eukaryota > Metazoa > Chordata > Mammalia > Chiroptera > Vespertilionidae > Lasiurus > Lasiurus borealis. The sequence continues at coordinate 2,845 of PVJN01022209.1, read as the reverse complement.
ACATAATTGACCCTTCCCACCTTTGCTGTGTTTTCTCTCGTGGGATCACATAACATCCCCTTAATGTGCACCATAGAGTACTCTCAGACTGTGTTCCTCTTTTTATATGTAGCGCCCTCTGCGTGGATTGCCTTCATACACACTCTTGCATCTCCTTCAGATTTCTATACAACCTGAATGTCCTATTTCATGATTCCTGCTCCTTCCAAAACAAAACCCAAAAGTTTGAGACCACCGCTTAGCCTTTTCCATACCATTTATAGAAACCTTGTATCGCTATATACATGTAGTATGTACTTCATTAGATGTTAAACTTATTTTTATGGCTACTGCACCTAGCATAAGAATATTTAACACTCAGCAATGATTTGTTGATATTGAATAGAATTGGGCTGGAAATAAGTCTTTAGAGTTAACACTTCTAATATCTCTCAAAACTTCAAGTGCAAAATGAAATGACTTTGGTAAGGATCATATGTAAAGATAAATAAATGATCAATCAGAAACTAGCTATTAATAAGGTAGTTGTATAAAATTACTAATTCGAAATCAATAACCATCTACAATTATAAAAGGGTAATATGCTAATTAGACTGAACATCCTTCTGGATGTCTTTCCTTTTCGACAGTGCCGCAGGTGGGGCCAAGGCCGAGGCGGCAGCAGGCAGGGCTGGGGCCAAAGCCCTTGATTGAATTTCTCGCGTTGGCCTCTAGTTTTCTATCTAACAGCCATCACACTTATAATTTCAACCACACACATACAACTAGATAAAATATCTAAGGAAAAATTTAATCATCAATAGACAGAATCAATATCATTAAAAATTCAAACAATACTTTAGGGTTATGAAATAAGAATTGGAAAAATGAAAATCATGCTCTATTTCTAAATAAAAAGAATCAATAAAAATATCAGTGATTTCCATAATTTGGAACTGCATTAATGTTCCAATAAAACTATAAAAAAGTCTTCTTCTTATTTTCTTCCCTTTTTAAATAATTAGATTAGCTGTTTCTAAAGCTCAAATTAAAAAAAAGAAGAAATCATCTTGAAAAATGAGGACAAGAATATCTGTTAAATATGAAAGCATATTATAAATTTATAATATTTTAAACAATATGATACTGGTCCATAGGAACTGGATAAATATTATCACAATATAGGCCTAAATATATTTTGATGCTTAATATGATAAAGTTGATATTGCATATCAATAAAGATAGAACAAATTATAAAATATGTGACATTTGTATGGTATTGGAACAACTGGGAAGTTACCTGGGGGAAAAAATTAAGTGGTATGCATACCTAACTTTCTATGCCAAAATAAATTACATATTGAACAGATATAAATATAAAAGAGAAATCCATAAAAATATTTTAAAAAATAGGAAACCATTGATAAAATTTGAGTATGAAAGTTCTATCTAAATATGACACAAATTTCCAGAAAAGGCTAATGAATTTTAACTACATTAAAATAAACTTCTTCCAGTTCAAAACAAAACAAAAAACTACTATATACAAAATCAAAGGCAATATACTAAAAGAAAACAGAATACATATACACACATTAGCATAGCCATTGACTATCATTTCAAGATTACATTCTAGAGTCTACCAGTGTCTGCCTCTGTGGAGAGGTGTGGAGCAGGAGAATGAAGGATAAGGTGGAAGAAAGGCTTCATTTCTCTCTATACTTAAAATTTTGACTATATGTTCATAGTACCTATGTATCCCCCAAATAATTAAAATATTTAATAATTTATTTGCTATACTAATTATTTCTTGATTACTTTTTATTTGAATATAAAAGATGACTAAGGAATTGCTTTTCAAGGGAAATATAACTCAATTGAAGAGACTATGCATAAGTACTTGTTAAGAGCTATAGAGTTTGAATCCTATTTGTACAACTTACTGTGCCATTTAGTACAAGTTACTTAACTTTTTTGAGTTTCAGTATCTGCATTAATAAAACAGAAAAAAATATTGATAATAATACTTCACAGAACTGTTATCAGGATTCAATGAAATGATGTGTTGAGCTGATTCAAAGACAATGTTAAATAAATGTTTATAAGGCTTATGAATTACCAAATGTTTCAAATTGACAATTGGAATTTGTATAAGTATTTTCTTTCGTAGAATTGTAGAGCAACCATTATTGGCATATCTGGCTCATGGAAACCAAATATTATTGTTCCAGCTACAAAAAGTTGTCTCTAATCAAATGATCTGTTGCTACTAACTGTAGGCTGATTTTGTAATGCTCCACAGAGAAGGAAGTATCTGGCTGTCTAACTTAGGTGGAGACTCCACCTAAATTAATTCCACCAATCAAAGATGAAATGATTATAGAACTAAATTTCATGCCTTGTGAGAAGGTAAAATTCCAATTAGAGTTCAAGCATAGTGTGCCAAATAGAGCATGTTGTCTGTCATTGTGGTTCTTCTTGTGGAAGACAATGAAATACTGATTTGTTGGAATTTAGATACCAATTCATCACCTTGTGTTAAATCTTACATAGAGAGAATACATAATCTCATATGAACAAGACTGATAAACATTTAAAGAAATTGGAAATTCCATCTTATTCCATTTTAGTAAATACTTATATTCTGGGCTTTTTGCTGACTTGTGTTGGAATCTGAGATGTGGTATCATAACTTTAAAGAAAAGATTTACTTTTTACCACAATCTCACAGTGTAAACCAGAATTCTATTAGGTAAGATGTTCTCTGAGAAGAAAATGGCCAACTGTGATTTAGTGACCTACATTGGCCCTGCTTGCAGTCACTAGGTTTATTATATTTTAACTACCTGTTCTCTTCCAGATTTGG